>BJBW01005733.1:47395-105038 GCA_004320125.1 Scolopax mira
GTTGCTCAACCTGGAGAAGGCTACAGGGAGACATTATTTAGTACTTCAAGGGGGCTTGTAAGAAAGATGGGGGACAGATTTTTTTTGTAGGACCTGTAGTGATAAGACAAGGGCTAATGGTTTTAAACTAAAAGAAGGAAGATTCAGACTTCTTAGGAATAAATTTTTTATGACATGGGTGGTAAAAGACAGTAACAGGTTGCCCAGAGAAGTGGCAGATGCCCCAACCCTGGAAACATTCAAGGTCAAGTTGGACTGTGCTCTGAGCAACATGATCCAGTTGAAGATGTCCCTGGTCATTGCAGAGGGTTGGACTAGACCTTAAAGACCTCTTCCAACCCAAACTATTCTGCGATTGTGTGATTCTTTGATTTTTTATGTCTACTAAAATCCTCACCGTGCATATTCTGGTCCTTTAATAGAGAGCTGTGAATGTGTGCCTTCTGCTTCTGATAATTAAAAGAAGATGTGAAAAGCTTGATTGTTTAAGGGTTTGGTAACCAGAAAACAGGTCACTATGTCTACCATTTTCTAACTGCTGCAGTAAACTCCTTGGTACTCCTTCATGTGACATGGTTTTACTCCCTAATTTTCTTATCCTCCCTTGCAGAGCAGAGATCTCACAATGAAAAGGCATGGAGATTTTCTGTAGTCCATTCTAGATTTCTCTTTATTGGTCAGTTTAAAAAAAAACACTTATAGTCACTTTAAAAGTTATCTCTAGAAGAGAATGTTTAAGAAAAAAACTTAATTAAGTCAGTCTTTTATGCTGAATAATTAAAACTACCATACCTCCAGAGGGCTGGCCTGGAGGAATCCATGTTTAGCATAAGTTTTGTAATTTCTGACAGTTAAGAATATTGAATTTTAATTTTTTTTAAAGTAGCCAGAGACATATTTAGTCCGCTCTGTTCTCCAACTTTGCTTGTTGGCCTTAGGGAATCTAACAAACAGAATGGAAATGCCTTTTCTCACAGCTAGCCTATTGAAATTAGTAGTCTGTTAGGAACTAGATATTGCTTCTAGATTTCCTGCCCACTGCTCTGACAATTTTTTCTCCACGTTTCTCCAGAGTTGTCCTACAATGCTAGGAAGTCTTTAGCCTCCTGCTTAAGATGACTTCACCAGCCTTTAACTCTCTCCTGTGGGAAAGCCAAGGGCATCCATCCACCAGTGTATGAAGGAGTGAGGCTACTGTTGCCAAAGTCAGCATTCTTCCAGTGGTTGCAATGGATCTTGGAACAGACTCTGTGAGTGACTTTTAATAGGGAAAAAACAAACAGCAAAGATGTTCTTCCAGAGATACAATCCCAGCTGAGATTGTCCATATGCAGTGACTGTTCCTGTGGTACTGCTAAAGGATGAAGGAACTGGTGGTAATAGACTGTCAGTTTTCATCTTTGGGTTCCCACTATGTGCCCACCATACTGTGGTAGCAGTGATTGACAGTCCTCACCACCCTGCAGTTAGGGAATGGCTTCTGTGAAATGGACAGTGTGACTCTGATTAGCAATCTCAGCAATTTTCTGGAGGCAGGAGCACTTTGGTGGAATATTAACAGTTCACAAAGAACAAATAGGCAAGCAAGAATGCAAGTGAAATAGTAATGACACTTATTTCAGATGATAAGTAAGAGGTGGAGTGCTGTGTGTCCTCTCTTCCTAAATACTGTTTGTTTCTTTGTTCAAGGTTCACACAAGGACTGACAAAATGAAGAGGAGTTTCCAAACAAGGATGGGATAGGAGTTTTGCAACCCTCGTAAGCATAGTGGGGCAGTTCAAGATCAGTGCAAGATTAGAAATACACAGAGGGTATCTCCCTAAAACGAATGGGAAATGTGAAGCTTGTTTAGAGCAACAACCATCAAGATATTCCCTGCTGGACTCCGGTACCTGTTTCCAGGGAAGTCTATCATGGCTCCATAATCTCAAAGTACAGGAAGCCACTCGAAAAGGTAATTTCATTTGATTGATTTCAAGAGATGCAGAATAATGGGCCTGAGGGATGTGTGTAGTAGAAGGCAGGGCTGTGAATGAGAGAAAAAGGGTGAAGGATGACTGGTAGAGAAACAGTGTCCTGGATGGCTGTGTAATTTACGGGTACTGGGCCAAGAGGGGTCTGTTGCTCAGGCCTGGGAGAGACTCTTTGTGACTCTAGGGGAAGGTTATGGGGCTTCCACATATTTTTGTGTCACAGAAAAAGCCAGGTTAAAAGGTAATCACCTGTCTTAAGCACTCTGTGATATCTACTGGGATAGGGAAGATGTTTTGTCATCAAAATATACTGCAGGGAAAAAAATCAACAAAAAAAAGCACCTCTTCTGATTAATTCTATTAGATCTTAATTGTCTATGGCAGCTCCTTTCTCTAACGCCATACTGCTCACCAGCAGAGCTGCCCTTTTTTATGTTTCACGCTCAAGAGGCCCTGCTTGCACTTCTGCATCTTGATAGCACCTGCTTGTATAAGGGATTATGGTATATTCAGTGACAGAAAGCAGAAGTGAGTGGGAGCAAGGCATACAGTGCAAGAACCTTATGTTACTTTTTATCTCCCATAGATATTTACATTGATGGCAAGTGGGTGATAAATAGGTAGTAAATATTCCTCTTATGCCAGTCCCCAGCCATGGGTGCAACCACTGGGCAAATGAAAGGTGAAAGGCACTGGTGAGTGAGAACCTCCACATCCCAGGACATCAGCACTGATATGCCTTTATGCAACCCTACTCTCTGGGATCAAACCCCACTCCCCCTTCTTATGTCCACAAGGACATAAATTTGTCACAAGTATTTGTGATAGCCTTTTAAAAAGCAAGGGCTTCCTGATTAGAGCATTACAGAACCCTTTATTATAGTGGACATTAATAACATGAACAGACACCTGTGAACTAAAACGGAAAGGTGACAGTACATGGTTTGGTTTGCTGACAGAGTCCCATCCTCCCAGCCCACATCATGGGTGTGTGCAAGGAATTTCTGATGCATACTCACGTGAACAACTAGTATGCAGCCAAGCAGTTTCCAGTTAATGGCTTTTAAGGCTTCAGAGCTGCTGCCGTACAAAAGTCTATTGTTCCTATGCAGAATCCGCCTCCCTACCCTGTCATTATAAAAGCACAGATCACAACAGTGGCATGTTTATCTTAGCAGGTGTTAAGTCCTACCAACTGAGTCACAGCACTGGTTTAGGATTAGAAAAGGGTTTACCACAGCTATTCTGAAACATCCAAAATGCAGCACAAGGCACATGTACAATGTCAGTGCTTGGGCAACAGTTCTAAGAAGCTAAAATGTGAATAGGCTGAGTTTGAGCCAGATGAAAGCATCTTTATATAAGAGAATGAATGCGAGACAACTCCAGTGGAGAAACAAGGGGCTCTTCAAGGGTAGCTGTCAGCCTAGAGAAGCTGATGTCTTAGATGTCCTTAGCTGTCCTCTACAGAGAGGTCGTCTGCTACACAGGGCAGGGCCTTACCTTCAGAATGCTTGAATCTCTCCCTTGGCTAGAATTAGTATCGGTGAACACCCTCCTAGATCTGTTCATGCATTGGAAGCTCCAGCCCAGAGAGATGACTATCTCAGGAGGTGAGTAACATCAATAAGAAGTCCAACACTTAAAGGAACTGTTTCTCCGGTTCATAAAAATTTATCAGTGTGTCTGGACTGGCATCACATCATCCTATCCTAATCTGAGTCCTGCCTTTACTATACAGACAGTACTGGCTATTTGGACAGCTGGACTCGGCAGAGCAGACAAATGCCCTGCAGGGAAAGTCTCCCTCACAATCTCACTGATAGAAAAATCGCAGCTGCATTCAAGCCCATGGCCTGCACTCTCTCAGCTCTTTCTCTGTTTGGCCCCTCTTCTACCATGAGATGGCTCCCAGCTCAGAAAATAAGGCATGTCTCCTCTTCTTCCTTGAAGTAGTGGAGCTGGAAAAGGGTCTCATGAGATATTAAGAGCAGTATTGAGGAAAGAGGGAGCAGGATCTTACAGCCAGCGAGGCTAAAGTGTAACGACCTGTGAGTCGGGAACGCAACCAGCAGTTCTGAGGTGACTCTCTTAAGAAGCAAAAAGCCTGTTGGCACTCTGGGGATGGGGTAAGGAGGGAGAAGCAGAGAGATAAAGGCAGGGTAATGGCTAGAGAACAGCAAAGCAGTAAGGAAGGACAGCATACATCAAGGACATAAAGGGAGATTGAGATAGACAGTTTGGTGCCTCCAGAGAAAGACAGAGGACATCAGCAGGTAGGATTCAGACAGAAGTGGCGTGCTGATGTCTATGCAGCCATGCATGTAGAGGGGTCTTGGGAGAACAGATGAGAAGACAATATCTGTGGATCCATTGTATTGTGCAAAGGAGGAGCATTTGAAAGGAGAGAAGGAAAATACAGGAAATTTGGAAGTGAGAGCTGAAATGCTGGAGGGGGAGATGTTTAGACATTTAGAGGCTCACAGGAGCAACTCACACTGCTGGAGCCTTTAGCACAATAAAAATTATTTTCCTCTAACTTTGTGGGCAAGGTGAGTTCACCAACTGGCAACTCTCTTCCAATCCCCTTCCCAGGAGAAAACAGCTTTTACTGCTTGATGTGTTCAGCTCAGTGTTATGAATCTCACATCCGATTTGTGACCCTTTCTCAACATGTAACAGCCTGTATTTTCTAAGGCCCCATCAGGAATGGCTGGGCTTTGCAAGGCATGTGCGTCACGTTTAGTCATTCCTGCTGCAACTCCAAAATCAGCAGGGCACCAATGCAGGTGAAGGAGACTGAGAAGAACAGAGCGCTATGGCCAGGCTTTCACAGCAAGAAAGGAAATGCTGTGTAAGCAGCCTGGGCCAAGAAGCCTTGAATTTTAATAAGCCCCTTTTCTCCTGAAGCAGCTACTAAAAATGGAAAACTCAGACATTGGTCTGTCAGGTAGGAACACCGCAGGTACGTCAGGACAGGGTGAGTTCCTGGGAGAACAGGAACTCACCAGGAAAAAAGAGTGGTTACAGTGGAGTTAGACATGCCTGAGCATCTCCTAGGAGTCAGCCGTTCTTTCCTATGCCATATAGAATGTGAAAGATTTTTCAAATCTAGATCATTTTCTATTGCCCATTGCAATAGAAATTGTCCTTATATTTTACAGATACTCTATTTTATTTTCTCCTTCACACTTCCAGGGAGAGTGTATTCTGAGACAGTCCCAGAAGGTGAGCATTTGGGATGGTGGTAGCCTCATCAAAGAAGCGTCCTGACTATGCCACAGTAGTCTCTGAAAAGACAATTTGGGGTTCGTGTGTTTAACAGGATGAATTAAATAGCAGCAGTAGGAGTTCAAGTAGCTCAGAGTGTGAGCCAGGATTTTGTGAGTGTGAGCTCTGTACTTTACCAAGGAGGGCCATGCAATCTGCTGGCTTTGTCACAGTTAAGAGTTCCAGACCAAGACATTATACTAAGAGGTTTCTCATACTGATACAGCTCAGGAGAACAGGCTCTGTCCTGACGTTCCCCTCTAGTGCATCTGCAATTCCTTCACCATGGAAAATGGGCAGGAATCAGCTTCATTTCTCTAAGTGGGAATACAGAGACCTCTTCCCTCTCCCTGCCCCTGAGATTGGAGGCATCCATGGGCAAGCACTTGTCCTCTGCAACTCCTGCTCAGTGTCAGCTCCTCGGAGACCAGTCCCAGTCAGGGACAGTTCTTGCAATGGCTCTTGCAACACCTGCCCCTTGCCCATATTATGTGGGTGGCAAAACCATTGGACAGCTGGCATATAAAAGTACTCATCCTTTCTACAGATAGACACAAGGGATACTGTGTATCTCCAAGGAATTAATCAATTAAAAGCCTCCTAAGACATAAGATCCTACAGTGAGTATTCCAGGTGAGTGTTGTGGTTTTGTTTTGCTTTGTTTTTTGGTGGTGGTAGTATTAAAATAACTGCCTAAACAATATATTTAACCAGCAAAGAATAATTATGAAGCACAAAACTCCCCAAAGATTAGCTTCTGGCGTTATAATCTTTTAAGCAAAGGCTGCCCTCATTTACACTGAGAAAATAAACACAGGAAAATAAACGTGACCGGTTGTGGGATGGAGTCATGACTTTAACCAGCCTCTTACTACCTCTCATTTTTGTGATTGCCCTTTGCAGGGCATTTCAGTTTGGTGGCTGCAGCCTCCTATGAGAAAGCTAAGCCCAAAATGCAGCGCAGGGCTCCTGAGGCTCACTTAATCTTAGACTGGCAGGGAGAATGAAAGAGGTGTCAAGGGTGATGATGCACAGCAGGCCTGCCGGAGCCGCCCGCTGCCTGGTACCAAAGGAAGAGATCCTCAGCCTTATCACATCTCCTTGGTAAAGACTCCACACATTCCTAAGGAGGGGCTCAGGACCAGGCAGCTGGATAACCAAAAGCTCTGGGCAAGGGATGTGGAACAGGCTGAAACGCCTTTGATCAGTCAAAAGGAGAGAAAAAAAAAACCTCCACAACCCCTTTCTCCATCCCCCAACCCCCGTATGCTCTCCAGCATTTGCTGCTAAGCGGATGTGACTGAGCTAGGAGTTAAGAATTCCTCCAGAGCAGAAGTGCTGATGGGACAACCTATCTGACACTGCAATTTAAAAATAGCGTCCAGTTAATGCTAATTTTTTTTTTTTTAAATCTGTGTTGTTCTTAATGCAAATGTCAAGGAAGAGCACTAGAATAAAGGCTTCTGGAACTGAGTGCACTTTGCACTATCCTTGCCTCTTTTTCTTGCCTCTGCCCAAACAGGTGATCATTACACTTTTGTTTAGGACAAGCATTAACCTTACATTTTCTCATTCATTTTTTCAGTGCTTGTCAACCTATGACCTCAAACCCCTTGAATTTTGCAGACTATTTCCAAGGGATACATACCAGGAACAAGCCTGTTACCACCAAGTGTAAATTTCTTATGTAGGGTTCTGCACTGGAAAATTGCAACGATCCATAAATCTGAAAAGATTGTAAATCCTTGGGCCAAAGTACCACCAAGTTGGTTTAGAAGCCTTGTAGAGGATTACAAACACTCTAAAACAAGAGTAGCATTGTGATCTAATTTAAAGTGTTTGCATGCTGAGCACAGTAGTCTGGAAATAAAAAGCTGGTATTTCACTATCTAGACTTGCAATATAGAAGTACCATTAACAATGGAGAATTAAAAGATTACGTTTTCTGCATTATTTCATTCAAGACGATTATAAGACAAAAGAAGAAAATGAAAAGGCACATACTGGAATTTTCTCCAAAGTAGAAACTAACTGTGACCTCTTGAATTAAGTGAATTAATGCATTGCTTCCTCCCCTCACCCTCCAAAGTCCCTGTGGGAAGCAAAATTGTGCCATCTAGTGGGATTTAGACCAAGTCTTAGCTGTGCATTCCCACTAGACCCTACAGATCACTTCCACTTGAAATGTTATCTTCATGGCATGGACGTTTTTGGATTCTGCTTTGCTCCCAAGTTTAAATCCCTCCTCTGCTAGAGCTGCGGGAAGGGTCTGTCCACCCCACCTGGCTTAGGGGCAGAAAGGACTTTGTGTGCTCAGAAGGGGAATATTCATGTCCTGGTTTAGGCTGGGATGGAGTTGGCTTTCTGGCTAGCAGAAAGTGGCTAGTGCGATGTTGTGGAGAGTAGTGTTGATAGTGCACTGGTGTGTTTGGGTGTTGCTAAGCAGTCAAGGCCATTTTGGTTCCTCACACAAGCAGGCTGGGAGTGCACTAGAAGTTGGAAGGGGAAACAGCCAGGACAGCTGACCGCAACTGACCAAGGGGATATTCCACACTGTATGCCGTCATGCTCAGTATATAAAGCTGGGGGAAGAAGAAGGAAAGGGGGCGACACGTTTGGAGTGATGGTGTTCATCTTCCCAAGTAACTGCTACGTGTGATGGAGCCCTGCTCTCCTGGAGATGGCTGAGCACCTCCTGCTGATGGAAGTAGTGAATGAATTCCTTCTTTTGCTTTGCTTGTGTGTGTGGCTTTCGCTTTACTTATAAAACTGTCTCAACTCACAAGTTGTCTCACTTTTACTCTTTGGATTCTCTCCTACCCTATTGGTGAGAGTGAGAGCGAGAGGTTGGGGTTGCTGGCTGGGGTTAAACCACAATTCAAGAGCTGAGTCTGGACTTGCAGGACGGCCAGTGTGTCACGAAGAGAGACAAGGCAACTTCACAAGGGCAGGCTCGGAAAACAGGGGAAAGCACGGGCAAACAACAGCAGGGCTGGGTGGCTTGGAGGAAGCTTTTCACTCCTTGAGCACTGTCAAGGCAAAATACATCCACAACAGCTGGGTTTTTCCCAGAGGCTGGAGGAGGGAGGTAAGGGGAAGCTGCTTTTTCATTTACCTCCTTAATCCATATTTCTTCTTGGCTTCCTAGTTGATGGGAAAGATGGGGGGAAATGGTTTTCACGAGTATGATTTGGTAAATCTGGAACACCAAAGCCACAGGATTCACCACGGGCGAAGATTCTCCCGCTTGCCAAGCAGGGAGCACCCTTGTTTTGGCACGCTGCACAGCAATAGAGCTGCTGTGTGCAGACAACACTGAAACACAACCAATCTCACTTCCTAGTATGCTTTTGTAACCTTAGTTAAGCAATAGGCCTAATATAGATTTCAGTGCCATCGTTTAATCTTTGCCCTTTATGGATTAGTGTATCTTTATGCCAATCGTTTCACTGCTTGCAATTTTTTAATTCTGTGCTAGTGACAGGAGAGAGCCATATAATGCACGACTGTGACACTAAAATCAGTCCAAGTGTTGCACGTGACTTACATACCTAGCTAATTAAACCTGACTGATGTCCTTTGGGAGTGCTTGTTATTGCCTTAGTCACGACAGGTGAATGAGTAACAACTCTGTAAGGAGTTTTCACTATCAGAAAAAGTAAAGTTCACTGGCCAATCATCAAATAATTAACAACTCTTTCCTCTACAAATGCAGTGAGAGGTGACCTTTTCTACCAAAACATAAGCTGCTTTTCTCCAAGTCAAAGTATCCCTTGGAATAATTGGATCAGAGCTGCACACCGGCAGACCTTTTGTCTTGAATGAATCAACATGGAAAGGAATCTTAAGAATGTTTTGGTCATTTCTTTTGGATTTTTACTTCTCTTCACTGCTTATGGAGGACTCCAGAGCCTACAGGTAAGTGGAACATCTCCCACTGGCTGGCAGGACAGCTGACCTGAGAGGGCTTGAGGCCAGCTGTTTGTGTGAAACCTGGCAGTCCTTCTCCAGTTTCTGTGAGGAAGGAATATTTGTTCATGAGGTCAGTTAGGACATCGATTTCATGCAGGTTAGTATTCCTCAGTCAGATCCATAGCATTTACTAAATATTTTATTCTAGTACTTCTCAAGTAGCTTGAGTACTTGTGTCAGACTACTTCTTTAGGTCCACAAAAGCTGTTTGAATGAAAACTAGATTTCTCTGAGATTTTTCTCAAAAGAAGATAATGGAAAATGGAAAACAAACTTCATTTCTGAAAAAAGGATTGTTCTGAATGTTTCTAAATTGCTATGATGTTATTATTATAACTATTATACAGCAGTGTAAAATAGTAAAAATGTAGGCTCAATGCATTAACCAATATAAGTATAAAATAATACAATAATTCCGGTATCACAATATAACATAATAAAAATATTATTTTAAATCACAGGCAGCTGTGGCTTCTATTGGTGTTAACATCTTAAAACACAGTGGCAGAGATGGTTTCTATAATTACTTGCACACTCAGGGTACCATCAGAGATGGTTTGTTTAGTACGGCCATACTAAAAGACTGAGGGTTACTGTCTATGAATACTTCAGAGTAAATAAGCACAAGGAAGAATTTTTCAGTCTAGAAGACTCTTCTAGTCTAATGAAAAATAAATGGATATAAGCCATCCATGAGGAAGTTAGGCAGAGTATTAAAAGATGACTCAGACCAACTGGGTTCTAGAATGATTTTCCAACTGGTGTGGAAATCTGTATGCTTTACAGGTAGAGCTTGACATAGAACATGATAAACTTTTTTACAATAACAAGGGGTTGGCCTCATTTCAGGAGGTCCCTGCTAGCTCTGGACAACTCTCTCTTCTCTTCTCCTTGATCATTTTCTGTTTGCTGACACTGTCAAATGCTAAGTTCAGCAAAGTTCTGCAAAAACAGGTCCCAAAGTAGAGATCTTACAAAATGGGCAGACTAAAGAGAAGGGGAATGATAAACCCAAGAAGCCATGAGTCAATCCCAACATCTGAAATGGTGCATGCTCAGGCTGAGTGCTGGAACACAGAGCCTCTAACACTGCAGGAGGGAATGCTGATGATTCACAAATAGCCCTCCTTTCTCTCCATTTTGTCTTGGTGGCTAAAGAGGACCTACTGAGACACAATCAAAAGTAGGTTATTTTATTCTATTGTGGCCTGCAGGAGAAGCATTAAAAATATGCAATGTTCATTTCAACATTCCACCCCTCTCCACAAAAAATATAAACAAAAAAACCCAAAACTAGTAACAATTAAGCTCATAATACGATTTTGGAGTCCTGGCTCCTAACTTTTGGAAGCTACAGCTCACAAAACCATGTGGTGTTTCAAAAATAAGACCTCAGTGATCAAGAAGTCTCTTTGCCTTTTTACAAACCAACCATTCTGATTCCCAAATATGTTGACGCTGCTTGACAGAGAAAATTCCCTCCTCACCTCACCATCTTGATGTCTCCTTCTTGCCAAGGGAGCTATGCAGTTGCCACCATGGTCCTTTGTGGCTGGACCATGCAGCCACCTCTAGGCTTGGGAAGTGTTTGGTGCAGCCACAAGCTCTCTTCCAGTGCTACCCCTACACCCATACCCCCTTCCAAAATCATAACAGATCATGGCAAGAAAATGTTGATAAGCATCCCCTTGCTCTTTTCATTGCAAATTTTACAGTATCAAGATAAGAGAACCATTTTGAGCAACCTGGTTGTTCAACCTGGTTAAAAAATATAAAACCTGGTTAGATCAATAAAATCTTATTCCTCCCTTGTGGAAAATGTGAGTGAATCAACTACTTCCAACTACAAAGGGCTCCTATGAACATATTAGGATGTTTGGATCTTGGCCTCTGAAGAATTTAGAAATTATCAGACCTGTAGTTGAAAGCAAAGAACCTTCCACTGTTCTGAAGTCAGTCCTTGCAATGCAGATCTGAAGATATTGCTACCTGAGACAAAAGGGAAGGCCAAGAGAAGAGGTTATCCCCCATTCAGTTTGCTTTCAAAGAGAAATTCAAATTACATTAAATTATTTAAAGTCTGACTTAACAAAGCTTAACAAAGCTTAACAAAATTTTCACCTGGTTCTGTATCATATTTTCATAAATGGGCTATCATTGTGAGGAAAACCATAAATCAATAATCAGGATGCTTTGGGGAAAGGAGAGAGCCATACCCAGCCCCACTTTCTGTGTCTCTGACCGAAGCCACTCTCTGTACACCATAGTAACATGTGCCTACAATAAAATTTGTCTCAAGTGCTGTTTTTGTCCATGCAGAGCAGTCTCCACTCGGAAGAAGGCCTGGGTGTTGCTTCCCTAAGTGTTCTCTATGCTGCACTCATCTTATCGTCCATGTTCCTCCCTCCAATCCTCATCAAGAAGCTGGGCTGCAAGTGGACCATCGCAGGCTCTATGTGCTGCTACATCGCGTTCTCTTTAGGGAACTTCTACGCTAGCTGGTACAATTTAAATACTTGAACCCTGTCTATTGTGTTTGAACAAATTCGGTAAGGGAGAAATTCTTTCTTCCTTTTCTTCTCAATTCCTACTTTACCTCTGTATTGTGAATTTGAAAGTTGGATGCAAAAGCTGTTACCTGGGAGAAATAGGGATAAAGAAATCCAATAGCAGGTGAAGCAGACAGGTGAAAATATGCAAAAAGCCAGAATGAATACATCCATCCACCCACCTGGAGTTGCTTCTCTTGTGTGTGTAGCAGAGATTTCTTTTCAGAGAAAAAAAATTAACTTAGAAGCTTCATTTAATCCAAATGATTTTTAGGACTGCTTTTGAAAAGATCGAAGGGAAGTGGCTCTGGTCACAGAGGACCACAGAAGGAGACCAGCTCCTGTCTTGCCCTTTCAGAAGTGGATGAACAACATACTTCTGCTCTCCAGTGACTGGGGATGCAACTCTACAAATGAAAGTTGTTCCACTTCCATCTTCCAATGTGATCCATCTTCCGAAGCGCAGGTTCAATTTAATTCTCAGTTTCAAGAGGACAGGGCACATGGGCACATACCTAGGGAGCCTCACCCAGACCTAGCCCCTGGACACAGCTGGAAGTGCTTGGCCATTCTAAGCTTCATAGGACTGGACCTTTCTTGCTTTCATGTGGTAGATGTACTGAACCACACAAAGGATAAAGCTATGTCTTTGATGTCTATTTTTGCCTCTGGATGTTTGGGCAAATGATTATTATGCTAATGAATGATAACTATGCTAAATAAAGTGTTCTTTGGCAGGTACACACTAATCCCTACCTCTGTGATCCTGGGCTTAGGAGGAGCACCACTCTGGTCTGCCAAATGCACTTACCTCACCATTGCTGGCAATTCATATGCTGAGAAAGCAGGAAAAAATGGGAAGGACATTATCAACCAATACTTTGGGGTCTTCTTTCTGATATTTCAGTCTGCCGGCATCTGGGGAAATCTTATCTCATCCTTGATATTTAGTCAAGCTTCCAATAAAGGTAAAATATATTTTAAAATCTTGGCACTTCTTTCCATAAACATCAACTAGTTCTAGACAGTTAAAGGGTAGATTGCTGTAGCTGAGCTAGTGACCCTTGATTGCCTCCATAGTCAGTAGAAAAGGGCACTTCAGATGTGACTTAGCTTATCTGAAGGTAGATGTCTGAAATAGATGGGCGAAATTGCCCTATTTTCTATCAACTCTTCATCAGCTATAAAGAGAGTTCAGACAGCTAGCTCAAAAATAGATGTCTATTGAATTCCTTTTGAATTCCACCCCTGTGTCGTAAAGCATAGATAGGCTACTGGCAGTGACAGTCTCTCACATCTTCTACTTAAAGTGGATAAAACAAAAGGCAAAACACCAAAACAGCCTTTTCGCCGAGCTGGTAGTACTGAATTAATTTGCTGTTAAACATTCAAGGTTAGTCAAGCTGATGCTGGTGCTTGCTGAAAATGAGTGCTTTACAGAATTGTCCCGAAGAAACAGAAGTAGCTGTTGGCAGGAGTCTGCCTGCCAGGGCTCCTCTGCTGAATTCCAGGCTCAGACAGCAGATGCCGACGTAGCTTGAAGAAATCACTCAACAGCACTGCCCTCATTTCCCATGCTTGTAATTGGTGTAAGCTTTAAAAGGGCAGTTGGGAAGATAAATTAATACTTGGATGCCACCTTAGAGATTCAAAGCATTACAGTGTATTCCCATTGCAGTCTCCTGGGCACTCCCCATCCTGTCAAAGTCAGAACAGGACGGACATGGAAAGAGCTTTCCATATACACTGCTACTGTGAACAGCAAGAAGTTACCGCTTTTCCCCGGCTCAGTTAAGCAGCATGTCCTCTGGAGGGTATTCAAATAGGTATTCAGTTAAATCTAAATGTCAGGGAGGTGTTAATCTTTGAATCCTTGGGTTTATGGCACAGTAGTTGTCACAAGGCATGATACGCGTGGAGAATCATGCTTCCTTTAAACTCAAGCAGATCTAGATGAAACGCCATCAAAAAAGAATGCTAAAAAGGACTGTATGTATCAAGTGGAACTGAGCCCTGCTGTCCTGACCACTGAGCCACATGATGTATAAGGAGAGAAGGGCCCTTCTGATTTCATTTGCAGGGCTGAGGCTGTGGTGCAGCTGTGGGGTCTGTACAGACCGCAACCATTTTACTCTCCTCTTCCTCACAGCACACATCATGTTAAATGATACTACTAAGAGGACTAAAATACTCTTTCTTTATCTTGAAAATCCTCTCCTAGTTTTGCATCTGTGGGTGTTCCTCTAAATTCTAATGAAACTAACTTTTACTTATTTTTATCAGTTACATTGGATTTCAGGAAATTTTGTGGTCTTGGGAAGTGTTCTACAAACAGCTCTCAAATCCAAAGGCCTTGCATACCTTCACGACAGTGATGAGCAGTCATATTCTAAGTTTCCCTACTGTGCCTCCTCAGTGAGACTCATCTTTAAACTAGAAGGAGCTTCTCGCAGGGGGATGAGGGTCTTCAAGCACTCACTTCTTTTCCTCTCCTCCATCAGTGCAGCAAAGATATCACCCCAAATTGCCCATATACTTTAAATATATAATTTCACTGAGCAGACAGAAAATATGGTACATATCTGAGAATCAAAATGCATAAAATTCAGACATGTACATACACCTGACATATTGCTTGCATCACAGCATCCAGACACAGCAAGGCAAGCTACACCATGAGGTAATACTACATCAGAAGACAGTAAACGTAAATTACAAGAATCATCCTTTCTCACTCATCAATATTGCAGCCTTATTTCCAGAGGAAAAGGGCAAACCCTGTCTTGCAGCTTCCATAGCACTGATTGCTTGTGCATCTTCAGATGATGTGTGAAGAGATAAACTTGGTTTACATGCTTCCACACTTTACTAGCGTGACTAACCTTTTGCATATGGTAATTTTACTGAGGATCTGTTTGTTCAAAACTGTGTAGTGGTAGCCACCGTCTATAATAAGGTAATGGTTTTCTTTCTGTTATGAAGCTTTATATGATGTTTTATTGTTGTTTATGTTCATCTGAAGAACCTAAAGTTGTTTATAAAGCTAGTTAAACAGCTGGTTCACATTGCAGCAGCTTTGATTGGAAGTAATGGGTAAAGACACACTAAAAGTAGTTATACAATAACCCTAATTGAAAAATTACAGTTCAAGTCCTGCTTAAGGAATCAGCCCAAGGTACACTGTATTGTCATCATTATGCTTGAGCCAATGACATATTCTGCAGTGAAAGCATTGAAATAGTTGTGTGCTTTTTTGATCCCACTGCACAGCTTATCCAGACTCACACTTTGGGTTAGTATTTTTTCTTTACACAGAAGGTACAGGAGGAAGGGGGCACTGTGTGTGGCTTTGACACATGCCCAGCACAACACTGGTGAGATTGAACAAAGCAAAGGTCTTACTCCTAACCCTGCCAAACTGCTCTAGTTGCAAGTATGTTCTCAAAGAGTAATAAAGCCAGGAAATGCTGATTTCTTGGAAGACTGCATTAGTGGGTAATCATAATTTGAATTTATAAAACAAAAAGATGTGTTGAGGTGGTCTTTGTTTCTATAATATATACAGAAATTACCTGGAGGAGGATAATATGCTATGGCTGTAAGAACTGAGGTCCATCAGTTCAGTGGTGGTGTAAACTGAAGGACCTGTCTTGTGGGATATTACCATTAAGAGGTACAGATACACACTGAAACTTTAAATAGTGCAAATTGAGCTTACATTCAGATTTCAGCTTCTGGTTTTAGTCCATGTCTCCATCTAGCCATCAATTCAGTGTTCTGTCTTGAGCAACTGTGCCTGTTAAACCAATTTTTTGTGTATTAAACTGGGATTCTGTAGTTAAACATCTGTAATTAGGAAGGATTTCAAACCAGAATCAATCACTAAGCACTGGATTCCCTTCTTCCTATATCCTTACATATAGTATACACTTATCTGATCTCTTCTCTGTCCTGCCTTTCTTCTGGTTCCTACTGAATCAGTGGAAATCTCAGAAGAAAACCTGGCCTGCTGTGGAGCGCATGACTGCATGAGTGATACCACTAACACCACTGGGGCAGCGGAACCCTCCAACTCCTTAATCTACACTCTGCTAGGGATCTACACTGGTAAGTAATCCACCCAATCTTTAATGAATATCACTGATGAGGAACCTACTAGCTGTGAAACCTACCATAATTTTGCAGATTAAGTTTCCAACTTCATCTTTCAATCCAATTTGCTAAAAGGAAATAAGATATGTAAGAGCTGTAAACAACTCCTTCCTAACTAGTTTCAAATGCTTTCTGCCAGTGACATATCATTTTTGTCTGAAAGCGAAAGACATCCTTTACACTTTTCACCTTGAAAACCAGTGTGGTGATCCCACTGTTCCACCCAATGTCAGTCTTGCTCTACAGAATCAAAAGGACACCCACATTGTAATTAAAGGGTTGCAGCAGCATATCCAGTTGGTATGAGAGAGTTTAAAATTCACTGTCTTCAGAATGAGCAATAGTGAAGTAGTTACTGATGGCATTGGCAGATTTATATAGGCATCCAGAGGTCCAAGATGCTAAGAGCAGCTCTGCTAGTGGTACCTGAACTCACTGACTTCAAGTCAGCTAGGGGTGCCTATCAGAAGTGTTTGATGTCCTATCAATCACCTGTAAAACAGCTTTAGCACAAAAACTGCACTGTAATTAGAAGGAGGTGGACCTGAACTATGGCTCCCAGAACATGCCATCATCTGGGGGGAAGGTTTTTGTATCCCTGCTGAGATTTTACAACTTCAGTCAATTCTCAGCTGTGATGCTTGAATTATAATACCTGAATGTAAAAGGCAAAGATAAAGAGAAGCACTAGGCGAACTGGCACGTCTCCCATTTAGTAACTACAGCTGCTATAGACCTTCCTTGCATAAGGCTACAAAGGAATCACAGACAGGGAAGGCTGATGCCATCAAAAATTCGAAAGACAAAAGTAGGTATGCAAAGATTCATTCCGGGAGGAAAGTTCAAAAAGTATCTGGCTCAAAACAAGTTCTTCTCTGGGTAAAGGGGAAGTATCTAGCAAGGCATTATGTCACCTTAGTTCTGTTAAAATATCTTTGCAGCCTCTGCACATAGATGTGCTCTCTATGCTGAGATGCATGGAATTTCTCATATGGTCAAACAGAGAGTATGTGATCTGGTCAGAGCCAGTCCACACCAGACAAGTGCTTCACAGCAAACCCTCCCTCATTCCCCAACCTCCATTCCTAATTGGTGAGAAAATGCAAAGAATAACCTCCCCTGCTTCCCTTCCAGAGCGTGCTGAAGCTGATGCCTTT
Source organism: Scolopax mira (assembly GCA_004320125.1). Classification (NCBI taxonomy): domain Eukaryota; kingdom Metazoa; phylum Chordata; class Aves; order Charadriiformes; family Scolopacidae; genus Scolopax; species Scolopax mira. Next base: position 64,470 of record BJBW01005733.1, read on the forward strand.
CTGCTAAAGGCAGGTTTGGCTCACAAGTTTAAATTTAAATTTGATGACTAACATATACAGCACTCCCTTAGGCTTTGCTCATGTAAAATGAATGCAGCCCTTCTGTCTTCTGACCCTGCGTTGGTAGGGTTGCATTTTTCTTGTAAGCTCTTAATAAAAGATATGTCTTTTCCTACCTCGAGGGAAACCAAATAGCTAAATATTTCATTCACAGACATTTTTTAAGTGACTGTTCTATTTGGTTGCTGAATACATATTTTGCTCAGCTTGGGTGGAGACAATAATAGATAAGTCTTTCGTTGTTTAGTTTCCTCAAGAACTGTGCATGTTCCTATTTATGTTCATATGGTTCGACTTCATAATCTCAAAGGTTTCTTCCAACAAAAATATGTCAAATAAATCAAGAGCAATTACAGGAGATAAGTAACTGCATGGCTTAATAGTGGTTCATATCTTTCTGATGCTCTAGATTCATCTGACATATTTGTTTGAATATTTGTCCTGTAAACGTGGATGTCTTGCTCTCACCTACTTAAGTCCTGCAATCAGCCTGTAAGCACTAATGAACACCCTGGCAGAACCAACAATGACTTACATCACCAAGGGTTTACAGCTCAGCTGCAGTGGAGAATACAGTTTCATTCTAGGAGACATGGATGAGAAATAATCAGCAATAAAAAATTAAGGCAATTTACTGTAGATCTGATAATGTATTTGGACGTTAAAAGTTCACGGAAAAGAGCAAGCCCATACACAGTAACATAGGAGCACACTAAATGGGCAATGTGGATGGGAAGAGGTGCCTAGTTTTCCTCTTGCTCTGAACTCCACTTATTTCTGTGGATGAATTTCTAGTCAGCATAAGTAACAGAGAAAACATAGTCATGCCTTCCATCTGTAACGAAGCAATCAGTTGTGAATCTGTAGCTGTAGCGTAATATACATTATGAGCCACAGTTATCTTCTTGATAACATGAAAAAAATCTTATCGATTCATTCCACAGACAACAAACCTAGACTGATACATACATGATCGTTTTCTGATTACTATACTATGTATTCTTTCATATGCTGCTTCTGCTAGGAAATTTTAGATTCAAAGCTGTAACTTCCATCTTTTTCAAGTCAACCAGGGTTGCTCACTATCATGTTTAAAAAAGCATGTGTTCCATACTCAAATCATTTCACTGAGCTGACAAAGAAAAACCACCACCAAAAGCAACATACACCACATCCAAGACAGCAGTTCTCCTTCTAGCCCTTTATTTTTCTTTCCATGTATTTGAAGGAAGATCCCTCCCTAGCCATGAAAAGCTTGGCACTGGAAGCGAGTATTCCTCCCTCGTGTTGATTTAAAGCCTTTTGATAGCTCCCGAGGGAGGTGTTTCTGGCCAGCTCCCTGTCCCCACGACCCCTGGCGTGCCCTGGAAGGGTGAGCCATCACCCTCTGCAGCCGCACAGCTGGCCCGGCAGCTGTCACAACCGGCCAGGGCCCGGTGGCTGTCACAGCAGGTCACTCACAGCTAAGCCGAGGGGATCTGCGAGGTGCACAGCTGTATGCAGAAGATGCGAGTGTAGATCAGGCCGCCTTGTTTACACAGAAATGGCCTTTACACTGAAGCGGAATTAGATGCATCTGCCAAAACATCCCACAGAGAGCTAAGCACTAAGTCAGAACAATAACAGCAGCAAGCGACTTCCCATCATTCTTCCAGCATTCCTCATTTTTTCATGAACTTTTTGTTTTGTTTTTGCAGCTAGTGGTGTGCTAGCTGTGTTGCTGATTGTTATGTTTCTGGACCAGATCAAATCTGACCAAGCAGAGACTGAGAAAGAAACACTAGAGACTCCATCCTTTTGGTCTACGTTCCTAGCAACTTTCAAGCATCTTAAAGATAAAAGACAGTGTCTTCTAATCCCTCTGACAATGTACAGTGGGTTTGAACAGGGATTTCTTTCTGGTGACTACACAAAGGTGTGGATGACAATGAAAATCTATTTGTGTCTGATTGGGTTTTTTGTGCCTTTGTGTCCTACTATTGCATCTGATCTATATTTATGTGTTAAATGAAGACCTTTTCTATGGCGATTTGTAGTTTGCTAAATTACTGCTTACTTCTATTTGAATGAACTCTGAGTGACACCTTCAAACAGGAGAGGCCAGCAGTAAATATGTCCCTTGGAACAGCCTTAAAAAGCTGTAGAGAACTTAACTCACCAGCGAAGGCTGCAGCACAGAGCTACAGGTTCAAACTCCTCAGCTTGTTGTAAATAACAGACTGGGAAAAAAGCCAGAAGTCCGCAAAGCTTTTATATCTTCCTTCCTTCTGGTTTCCCTAGAGTTTGTGTAAGTGCAAGTCAGCACACATACCACAGATTTTATTTTGAGAATCTTTATGGTACGAGGGCAAACCCTCGACGTGGCTGGCTGAAAGCCCTCACCTGTCACCAGTGCAACAGGTCCAAATCCCGATGGCCTGAAATGATCAAAACCATCTCTGCTCTCCAGTTTCTCTACAAATCTGGACCCACAGCAGATGTGTTTTCCATTCATTCATTGAGAAAGCCTCCAAAGAAAGGGGGAAAGCTTCCTGAGCTGCTTATTTGACACTTAAGCTTTCAGACCTTGCATATAAGCAGACGGAAGAGTGCGCTTGCTGCTGTTTGAATGGATTGAAAGGGGCCCTCACACCATGGCCATCCCCGTTGGCTGTATGCTCTTATAGGTGAGGTCCTCTTCATTTCTTAGGAGCTGCTCTGCAATGATACAGTGATGACTGTCGATTTTCATCTCTTGGGCTATGAAGGGAAGGGCAGAAAATTCCTAGTGCCGCTTCTAGGAGTTTTATTTGCACAGTGAGCAGTGCTCTGGTTTCTTCTCCTGCTTGTTACTGCTCTGTTTGCATGGCATCGGTTTGATTGGGAACTGGGCTAGGAATATTGCTGCTGAAGGCCAGCTATGTCAATATGCCAGGGACTTGTCAGCAACCTCTGTAGCTGTGCTCCTTTGATCTCATCCACACTGGTTATTTTCCAAATACTCAGGCTAAGACCCTTGAACCTTAGCTGCATATTTTCACTGAAAAAACCGTGTCACGGCTGTCTCTTCTCTTCCAGACGTATGTGACCTGTGCCCTGGGGATACATTACGTTGGCTATGTGATGATCTGCTTTTCAGCTGTAAATTCCCTCTGCTCTCTGCTCTTTGGAAAGATCTCTCAGTTCACGGGTAGAAAACTTCTATTTGCATTAGGTATGTAAAGGTCACTTGAAAGACAGATCACCTCGTGTAATATATCAAATCCAGTGCTCCTCCCTTTGCATGCACTACAAAGGGAGACCTCACTCTCAGCTATCAATTAAAACCAAAGTTAATCTGGAGGCAAACTTCATTCATGAGAAAAGAGACAGTACAATTAACCACGGTAGTGAGGTCACTGCCTTACATCATTTTGCTTTGGAGGGTGCTATCTACTCAGAAAGTGGCCTAAAGCTTGGCTGCTGTAGGCCAGCTCTGATCCATAGCTCTTTACCAGTGATAAATGATGTTACAACACAGATGTTGAGGCTTACATTATATCTCAGAAGGATTTCTCTATTTGGGTGAAACCTCCTTACCCTTAGGAGTGAAAGCAACTGCAAACCTCATGAGATACATTGTTTATTTGAGCCTCAGGAGATGGTGAACTTGGAATTTAAGCAACCACGAAGATTTTTAGTTTGGTCTGGTGTCCTTTTCACTACTTGCTCAATAGGGAGAAAAATAAAAGATAGAATCATATGCCAGTGTGTCAGGCTACAATAAATTGAGGGCCTCTGTATGGGACAATAATTTTCTGGTTGTCATAAGAAGAGATTTGTATATTGAAGAACATCTTCCTCTTCAGAGAACACTGTTCCAATGTGTAACAGAGTTATGGAAGCAGAAAAATACCAAGAAATGTGTCATTTGTCGCCTTGTATCCACTAAGCCATTCACACTGAAGTGTTCCAATACCTTATTTCCACTACACAGTAACCCCTGTTACTGGAAATGTGACTGACTGAGTCCATGTGCATCTAGGTATTCTAGGCATTTTCTTCCACAGGAAATTTTAAACCTGGGCATGGAAGAAGAAATTTAGAGTCCTTTATGCTGCAATCACTAGTTCAGATATTCTTCTGTACATGTCTGTCATAAGTGTATGTCTCACCCTATGAAATTCATTTCAGATTTAAAAAAAATACCAAATGATGATGATGATGATTAAATAAACCTACATTGCTAGTAATGCAAGACCTCTGAACCTCTCAGTTCTGTTTAATGGTCCTTATACTCAGCCTGTAGAAGTGTTCCTGTGGAGGGAGGAATCAGTCACTCATTTACATGCTGTTTTTAGAAAGAAAGACAAAATCTCACCGGACCCTCTAGATATCCATAACTGTCTTCTCTGACCCTGAAAGGAAACCTACATGTAAGAACTGGGCAAAGAGAGCAGAATGGTGCTTCCTTCCCCTTCCCACATACCTCCCATGGTGCCTGCGAGGCTTTCAGCAGCCCCTTCTCCTCTGCAGGGGCAGTTCTTGTCCTTTGGGCAACAGCCGTAGAAGCGCTGAGGATCTCTCAGCCCAGGGCAGTGCTCAGAATTATTAACTGAAGCCTGCCAAAGGACTGCATTGTTCTGTGTTTCATGGGATATCAACTCCGCCAGCGCAAAGCTCAATGAACCAGAAAGATTTTAAGGCTGCCTTGCACTCTAGTTGGGGGAAAAATTTGCAAGTGTTATCTACCACTATCTGTCGTTTTTGTAATAGCATTAGTATTTCTCTTTCTTTCTATATCAACAGCCACTGTTACAAACACTGCCTGTATAATAGCACTACTGCTGTGGAAACCTCATCCGAAGCAGCTTGCTGTGTTTTTCATATTCCCTGCTCTTTGGGGCCTGTCTGATGCCATTTGGCAGACACAAACTAATGGTAAGTCCTGGTGACAATGAAACGAATTCTCTTGAGATCTAAAAATCTGCATGTTTGTATTTATAAAGCTACACATGCATAAAATGCTAATGAGTTTAAGACAGCATCTAAAAGAAATATGTTAGCTCATTGGAAAGTAGAAAGAATAAGTTGGGAATAAGAAAGTAAAATACTCGTTAAACAAATTTTTCCAAGATGAAGAGAGAAGAACACTACAGAATATCATAACAGGTATTCAGAATAAATATTCTGGAGGAGCATAAGTATTAAAAAAAAAAATATAATCCTCAGAAGAATGATACCTTTATTCTGTCTTTTGCAACAAAGAACACTCTGGATGAAAAATCAACTCAAAGCTCAGCAACAAAAGAAAAAGTAAATTGGCTGTTAGAAGTCATTAGAATAAAACTGAAGAAAGAAAAAGGAGAAAACCACAGAGAGCAACATTATGCAGCCAAGTAAAACTGTGCAGTCCTGATTTGCTCCATTTCAAAAATCATAATCAAATGTGATAAGCCACAAGATTGCAATAAAAAGGAGCAGAGTCATGGGAGACTTCCACTTGAAGAAAGACTTAACAATCTAGAATACTTTAGCCTGTGCAAGCGATAAGTAAGAAAGCAGTCGATAAGATCATGAATAGTATGGAAAAGGTGATTAGAAATTCACTGTTTCTCTTAATAAGAGAACTAGTGGCACCAAATAAAGTTATCAGGCAGCAGGCTTTACAGAAATCTAAAGAAATGCTTTTTTTTTTTTTCATATAATATATAATCAAGTATAAAATTCATTGCCAAAAATGTAAATGTTTTTAAGCTGGAATTACATCACTTCAGAGGAAGATGTTCTTGGGGTCTATTAAAGCCTGGGAATAGAGAGGAAATCTCAGTCAGAAAGTCCCTATGTCTTTGATTGCCAGAGTCAGGAGGGCACTTGGAGGGGGTTAAGGAGGGGGTGGGCAATACTTGCCTCATTGCTTACAATCTTCTTCTAGGAGTCTGTTACTGGAAGTATGCCTTAGACTTCTTATTCAATGCATTACGGTTGTTTTTATAATCTTTTATATTCTACTGGTTTGTGATACAGTGCAATTATTATGTACTGACCGTTCAGATAATAAGCTGATACAAACTGACTTCCATAAGGGATCGTTTTAACATATCCCTCAATCAAAACTAGAGGAAGTTCTCTTATAGAGACTAAAGACAGACTCTAAAGTGCTGGAGAGGGCAAGAAAGAGCTATACTTTGTGATGACTTGAAGTCTGCTCATCACTGTCAGTCACACTGTTTAAATCAATGCCATAGCTGGTGTCAGTGAGACAGTCAACGTTCTCTCCCATCTGCTCCCATATTTTGCCTCTTATTTCATGAATATTGTTTCCCTCTGTCTCAAATTCATATTTGTCTGATGCCGTAGGAATATGCATGTGACAGAACTAGCTCATCTAGGCCCACATCAGGTTAAACATCTTGGCTTTCCTCCCTCTGGTCCCTCTGGTTGCTTCAGTAGCTTATGTGATTTCACCCACTAGATCAATTATCATGTTCCTCCCCTAGAACCAAAGGGAAAACACCACAGTCCTTTGCCTGCCACTAACAGTGATCTCTTTCCCAGCACGTGAAGAGTCCCCACTCCACACCCAAGGAAGTGATCAGCCAGACTTCTCTGCCCTTCGAGCAGCTCCAGCTCATATCCCTTAGAGGAGAGTTATCACATACTTTAAGTGACACCCTTTCATCCCAACCCACAGCCTTGTGTCTTTGGTACAATTTTAAATCAGTGGTCTCATTATTCAGGTTCATGGAAGGACAACATCCATAAGGTTTCACTCTCTCTGAAGGAAAGCTGTTCATTTTCCACTTCTTCAGCCACAGCCTTGCCTTCAGACACTTTGCTTCTTTCAGAATCATAGATGGACTGAGGTTGAAAGGGACCTCTGGATGTCACTTAGTCCAACTGCTCAAGCAGGGTGACCCAATGCCAGTTACCCAGGACCATGTACAGTGAGCTTCTGAGTATCTCCAGGGAGGGAGACTCCACACCCTCCCTGGGCAGCCTGTGCCAGTGCTCAGTCATACTCACAGTAAAAAAAGTCTTTCATGATGTTCAGAGGGAACCTCCTGTCTTTCACTTTGTGCCACTCACCCCTTGCCCGGTCATTGGACACCACTGAAAAGACCCTGGCTCCATCCTCTTCAGGCAATTATATACATTTGAGATGTCTTTCGAGAGACATCTCCTCAGTAAGTGTCAGAAAGGAGACTGGGAAGTGACTGCAATTCCCAACCCTTGGATAAGGCATAGCCAGTGGACAAGGCTTTGTGCTTACTTGATGGCTAGTGAGCTCTGTAGTGCTGTGAGAAGACTGACTTCTATTACAACATGGTGACAGGTCATCTCCATTCCCAGATTCATGCAGGATACTTGAGAAAATTTGATGTTTGTCTTAGCTGGGGAAAAAAAAAGAAAAAGAAGTTCCTCATGCTTGAACAGTATTTTTTTTTCTTTTTTCTGTACCTTGTTCAGCTGTTCCACAGCTCCCAGTTATAAAATTACACAGTTTGCTTTGTCACATTGTCACACTGAAACGTCAAGTGATGACATGAAAACTTAACATGACATTACTCCACATCCCTGCTGCATCCCAGAACAGGATCTTCAGTTTGACATGCCCATTTATAACTTAATTTCTTCTCTCCTTCATTGATTTTATACAGACATACATCACATGAGAAATTCCCAACTCCAAAGGCTATGAGGGGAGATAAGGCCTCTAAAACAGCATTGGTGACCGAGGTCTGTGGTCCTTCCTTTGGCAAGCTCCCATAAGTGCTGCTTGAGCCTCAGCAGATTAACTAACGAATAATACAAGGGCATTGTGCCGCAAAGTTAAGGCGTTTTATGGTAATCGAAGATGGCTTAGTGGATAGTTAATGCTGGAGTTCCCCCTAGAGGACATGTAGGCTCACAGTAGATGAGTCACTTCTTACAAAGTTCCCAATGTACGTGTATGAACACTCTCATTTATTTCCAGTGAAAGCCACTTCATTTCAGAGTGCGTAGTGCCTTCTCTTATCTAACCTGAACACAGCTGCTATTATTATCCCCCTGGCAATAGCTGCACTTGGGGCATAACAATTGTGTAGCACAGAGCTATCGGGTGGACTACAGTAAAATAAAGTTCTTTCCAGGCTGACGTGCATCTCTAGAAAGGATATGAATCAGTCTGGAAAGTTTATAAACCTGGACTCAAATGATTTCCATCAGTCCTGTTATATACCCATGCTTACTAATACCAGGGGAAGGAGTGGGAACATGGGCAATGGTAAATGGGGAGGAGAATTTCTGTGGAACTGAGATGCAAGAATTCATAACTCAGTCAGCTCAGCAGGTCCTGCTAAATCTTCAGCCAGGCAACTTGTGTCAAATTGCACTAGACAGTGTTTGTGATAGGGACAAATGTTTAGGTTTGAGGCAAAACCATCATCATGCCCTTATGTAACTATTATCTGATACCACACATGGATCCTGGAAACGAGAACTTTACTGACAACTCAGCCCTTCCTACAGCTGAACCTCTGACTAGATCTCCACTCAATTCACCCATTCTTTTTTGATCAAAAAAGGCAGGTTCAAAACAACGAGGGAAAACAGCTATTAGCTGAAAGCTAGAATCTTTACGCAGCAGAATCTTCCTATAGTAAACTCTCGTTCCGAATCCCTTTTCAGAAGATACAAGTATTGGCAAAATTACATGAATAATATGTACTTGTTCACTTATTAGGCAAAACTATGAAGGATTGTCAAATAATTCAAATCACTCAGGCAGTTTAATGAACTAAGTACATCTTATGGTGCACTTGTCCAGGCTTTCCATCATCTCTAAATTGAGTCATTCTGTAAATGTCTTCTTATAGTCATCAGGAAGCAGTGAATTTTTACATACAGATGATGTGCCCCCCTTCTTAACAAAACTGAAGGCTTAGTTGAGCCTACACAGACTTTGTTCTCCTCTGTGCCTTTTGGCTGAGTGTATTTCAGAGAGATGGGCTGTCGGATGGGAAAGTGGATGAGAAGAGTCAAGGTTCATGATATTCATGCCCTTCCCTACCTGCACACCACAGCTGAGTCAGTACAAACACCTGCTTCATCATCACCACTGGTGCTAGCTCAGCATACAGAGGAAAGCAAACTCTTTCCCATTCTTGTGTGCCCAACCAGTCAGAGCTGGAGGCTGGGAAACCCTCCCTGACTCCCAGTTCTGTGTGTGTGCAGCTGACTGGATGCAGTGGGAGCTTTCCAGTGTATGAGGATGATCAGTTTAACCGAGCCTCTGTCAAACAAGTTTCCCAGTTGCTGCCCAGAGGTTCTGTATGTGTTAAGGATATTCTTTTTGTCAACACATCCAGGAGCTGAATAGTTGAAAACCGTGTTATCTCAGAGAAGCAAATCTCCTTTTTCACATATTAAATGTGAACCCAGAGAATTGTAGCATTCTCCTCAAATTTCTGATTTAAGTGTTTTGGGTCAGTTTGTTTCTCTTAACTTGTCAAGTATGAAAGCACATCTTGCTATCATGGGCAGCACTGTGCAAGCCTCACCAGGCTTCCACAAGGCCAAGTTCTTGTAAAAACAAGGGACATGCCTGAACAGTCTCCGCATGTTCTTAGGTGGGTGAAAGAAATGGTTTGCAGAATGGTTCATGCAGGTTCCCCACAAATGTGGTGAAGGATGGCGGCAGGGAGGTCCCTATGGCTCTTTGATCCTTTCTGAAAGAGCAACTTGGTCCTTAAGAACCATGTTCCTAGACAAAACTGCCTATTCTTTGAAAGCCTGTAAGGACTTTGTATAACCTTAACAAGAGTTATACATGGAGCCTTCACATAGTCAAGGGATATTCATGGCCATCTAATCTTCCTCCTTACTTCTCAATGCAAGAATCTTCCCTTTTGTGGCTAATAATTTGAAAAATAAACTTCCTGCCATCTCACTTCAATAGACCACATTTTTTCTTCCTCCCTCCTGTTTTCTTTCCCTTTTTCTCTGATACTATTTTGTAATTTTTGCTCTGTTATTGCACTTATAACAATCCACAGGAATGCAAAAATGTTTTAAGACAAAGCTTGTATTTTCCTTTCTCTGACATTTATGAAGGAGAGTCTGTCTTCTCCATTGTGGTCCATTTATTTCCTTTGTAGAAAATACACAATTTCACACTTAATCTTCACAAGCCGTGTCTCTGCTTCCATCTAGGGCTCTATGGTGTTTTATTTGAGAAGCACACAGAGGCCGCCTTTGCCAATTACCGTCTCTGGGAATCATGTGGATTTGTCATTGCCTTTGGTTATAGCACCAAATTGCAAGTTTACATCAAACTGTACATTTTATTGGCCGTGCTTGTGCTGTCTATGGTGACATATGGAGCAGTTGAATACCTGGAAGCTAAGAACTCCCAAGGCACACCTACTGCTACAAAGAAGGAAAATGTAGAACCCCCCACCCAGGAAACACGTATGTAATCCAACAGGGTCGGAGTGATGGAGACAAAGCAAGCTGGATGGCTCTTCAGGCACATCTCCACAGGTGTTCTGACATCTACTGTCTCCAGAAAGCAGCAGATATCAAGGACAGTATAATGCAAAAAGGAGTAAAAATCTCTTTTGACATCTCAGCTTTATAAGTGAAGATTATACAACTTCACCCTTTCATACAGATGATGAACTAAATGTTTTCTCTTTATTTAATTAATAAAGTCTTAATAAATGTAAACAAGACTCCTAAAGTCCTCATGTTTTTGTATCATCTGTGGATCAGACCTAGTAGCTTTATAATCAAACATGAAAAGCCCACACGCAATACCAGATCATGACAGCAACTGGGAGTGCTCAGCTGACTGCAGACAACACACATAATTTCATGGAACCACTATTTATAAAGATGTACATTGCTCTTATCCTGCATTCTTTAACACTTGCTGTAAATAACATCAAGTTATAAACTGGCTATATCTGCAGTTCATATCTGAACACCACAAAATCCACTAACTGCTGAATCTACCAACCTGTCTTAAGTCAGCAGAAAAAACGTGTTTCTCCCTGCAACATCTCTCTGTCTCAGAACTCTTTCCCTTTTGGTTTTACCGTTTCCAGTTTTTGCCTCATTGCTTAAAGCAGCTTTCTCCCAAAACAGATGCCTTCTGCATGACCAAATCCTTCAGTCATGATGAACCTTCCGCACTTTCCTGTCCATGGATAGAGCTCTTTTCAAGATAAGCATCCAGGGTATGTTACCTGGGAAGCTCTGCCATGAAGACAGTGCAGATGACAGTGCAAGTTATCAAGTGAGAAGGAGGAAAGGAAAATAGGCCTATGCAGTAGCTTGGATGTGGATTTCCCTCATCTCATTCAACTTTTATTTAGTTCTATACACACTATATTGTTTTCAGATTTCGATATTTGCGGTTTTACTGCAAGGAGAAGAGTGCTACAGTGCAATTACTGGGCAGTGTTCTTACATCTTGATGCACAAGCACTGTATAGATACCACGATCATTACTGCTAATGACAATATGATCAGGTCCTCTGCATGAGGCAGATGGCATAAAAGAAATTGAAGACAAATGCTGTTTATCTCCAGGATTAGTGCTGCCACTGGAAAAAAACTACATGGCTAGTTAATTTGCTGCATGCCATGGAGCTAAGATTTGAAACTACTTCTTCTCAGTTATTAACCATAACAGAAGGATGAGGCACCATATGGTGTGACAACATGATAGAAATCAATAATACAACTTATGTAGGAAAAAATCCCCAAATTGTTAGGGCTTTTAAATGACAGTACCTTTCATGCTACTTTACTAGCTCTCTAACATCTCTTGTTCCCAAGCACCTGAACTCCCCTTCAGACTTCACCTGTGTTGCTTCATGGCTTTTCATATGATAAGCTTATTTTTTCAGGTCTCATACAATTAAATAGAGTTCATTATGTTCTGCAGAAAAGAAGGCGACAGGTGGGCTCCCTCAGATCCACCTTTGTCTTGTGCCTTTGCCCTGCCAGCTCAAAGGCATGCTGTAAATCTTCTCTGTTGGAAATACAAACGGCAAAACTACTGTGGCTGCAGAATCCTGATGGCCTCCCAGCTGCCCAGATGGATTTCCTGGGATGCTGCTGATTCTCACCCTGCTCTGCTTTCATCTGATACAGCAACCTGATTTCATCTTGATAACAGACAGTGAAACACATCTCCAAATCCTCCTCTGATTCTCTTTTACACTGCAACATTCAACAGCAAGTGGAGCAAAGAGGATTTTTGAGATGAACGTCAGTGAAAATCTAGTCTGTGTGAATGTAATCACTTACTGTTTATTTGTAAAAACCCAGCACAGAAATCAGGATCTCACTACACAAGCTGCTGTACCCTGCCTTAGAGCAAAAGGATGATCCCTCCCTCAGAGCATATACAACTTGATAAGTTTCTCTCTTTCCTCCTGTCCTGGGTACAGTTGGGATGGAGTTAACTTTCTTCATAGCAGCCCATATGGTGCTGTGTCTTGGATTTTGTGACTAAACCAGTGTTGATAACACACCACTGTTTTGGGTATTGCTGAGCAGTGCCTGCACAGCGTCTAAGTTTTCTCTTTTTCCCACTCTGCCCCCGCAGTGAGTAGGTTGCAGGTGTGCAAGAAACTGGGAGGTGACACAATCAGGACAGCTGAGACAGATGGACCAAAGGGATGTCCCATACCACATGATGCCATACTCAGCAAAAAAAAGCTTGGGAGGGGGGACAAGGAGGTGGGGATGTTCCCAGTTATGGCATGTGTCTTCCCAGCAACTGTGATGTGTGCTGAGGTCCTGCTTTTCTGGGAAGTGGCTGTACACCTGCCTGCTGATGGGAAGTAGTGAATCACTTCCTCATTTTTCTTTGCTTGCACATGCATTTTTGCTTCACCTGCATCAAACTGTCTTTATCTCAATCCAGGAGGTTTCTCTCTTTTGCTCTTCTGCTTCTCCCCCTGACCCTGTTGGTGGAGGGAATGAGGGAGCAACTAGGTAAGTGCTTTTGCTGGTGGCCAGCAGCTCCTGCATTGTTTTGTACTGTGTGCCCAGAATTTGTCTGCAGTAAAATTCGGCAATGGCAAACCAGCAAACTGCTATTGGCTACACAGATTCCAGCTGAAACCATGAGGAGGTACCAAAGACCAAGAAAAAGGTACTCTGATCTTGGAGAGAACCTCAGCACCACTGAAACAGAGCCAGCATGGAATTTGTGGCCTGTACTTTAGGGAGCTATTTCCCCACTCTTGATTTTGTTACATGACTTCACCATAGACATTTCCCCAATTGTAAAATAAGAGGAAAAACACCTCTTCCATCCAGCAGGCACTGTGAGGAAAAACTCTGTTACCTCAGTAATGGAAGACACAGCTACATGTGTCTCTTCAGTGAATGTGCTTACTTCTGAGACAGAGCAAGGATAAAGGTGCTCATCTGTCTTAGACATGATCTAAACAGAAAATTCCACTTAGGACATATTATGTATGGACAGTACACAGTTATAAAATTGGTGCAGTTTTGTTTACTATAAAGGCAGCAGGAATTTTGCTGTATAGTATGTCAAAATAACTTCAGGCAGGAGTTCAGTTAGGAACACCTCTTCACTTAAAAGCCAGAAACAAAACGATGATTGAGGTCATGAGGCCTCTGCCCTTCCATGGCCAAGGAAGTCTCCAAAAAGCCCTGCTTCAGTCTAGGAGGCACTGAGAAGCACGGGTCTGTCTGTGCTAAGTCCTCAACCAGCAGTAGGTGAAGGTAAGCCTCACTCTTCTTCACCCCATGTTTCGCCACTGCACTAGCTCCTGTCTCACCCACAGCAACAACCGTGTTCATCCTGCAGTCAAACAACAGCTTTTATCAGCCTGGTTCTGGCTGTGGGATGTTAACGAGAGCGGGTGTAGCCATCTCAATGGTCACTAACTTTGGGGTTTGAAGTTATGGTGAGGTGGATCCCTCTTCAGTCGTGTGCCTGAAATCATCAAGAGCTCTAACCCTGGCAGTGGGTAACAAGCCAGGTAATGCTCATCTGCTGAATGCCCTGGCATCCTCAATCCCAAACTGTTGTTCCCTAGGAGGTGTAAGCAGAGTCAGGCCTTCGTGCAAGAGAACCTTGGGGCAATGTGGGCAGTGAGGACACCGAGCGAGGGGCCGCCTGTGCCAGGCAGGAGGAGAGGCCCTGAGAAAATGTCGTCTGAGCCGACTCTCACAGAGAGTGAGGCTGGCTCACATCACACACCAGTCTCTGCTGAGAGTGACACAGGTCAGGTGTAGGGGAACCCATGGATCAAAGCATTTGTCTGGAACGTTAAGATAGTCAGGCTCAAGTAATTAATACTGAAGGAGCTGGAAGGTCTCAGATGCAGCCCAGGAGGCGACAGACACGCAGGGGTTCTAACCGGCACCCACAGCTCCCTGACATAATGGCTGCCTCTGCCTGTGGGCGCTGGCCCTGCGGAACAGGCCCCCTCCGGGGCAGGTGGTGGGGCCGAGCCGGGGGTAGGGGAGGGTTGTCTCCGGTCCCGCGCGGGCAGAACGGTCCGCGGGCGGTTTAACAGCCCCGGCCCGGGGGGGAGCCGCGACAGCGGGGTGAGCTCCGCCGGGAGGCGCCGCCTGGGCTGCCGGCCTCGGCCTGAGGGAACGAAGGGAAAGGAGGGCAAGGCCCGCCTCTCCCCATCGCCCAGCAACGGCCCGCCGACGCCAGCGGGCCCTTCCCCCGGCCCCGCCGGCGGTCCCCGCCGCTCCCCGCGTCCGCCTTAGGCCGGCAGCTGCGGACGGGCGTGGGCAGGGGCAGGCGGCCGAGCCTGCAGGCCTCCGGGCGGAGAGCAGGGCAGGCCCGCGGCGGGGCGCAGGTAGGAGGTGCGGGCGGGGGACGCTCAGCCGAGGCCCCGCCCCAGCGTAACCAGCCACCACAGTTTGCAGATGCTTTTGTAGAGAGGAGGGCGATGGGGTGGGGTGAAACTGGGTGCTAGATGGTGCACCAGGCAGAACCCAGCACCTCAAGAAATAATCAAAATGGTTATTTACGAAATGAAGTTGCAAGGTGGGCGGCCTCAGATCCACGTTATGATCTGTGACCCCGAGACGATAGGGAGGACCACTGCATTATCTGCCGAGTTAAATTCTATAGAGACATTCTGCATTAATTTAACTAACACACACTTTTAATGCCTCAACCATTAAGGCTCGTATTTCCTCCCGTAGGTGTCCAACCCAGCAACCAGAACGTTTGAAGGGCTGGGAGCAGCCATGGCCAGCACCAAGCCCCTGCTGACCTGAGCGCTTCCCTGGGGACACCAGCGTGGGGTTTCCACCACAGCCTCTGCGCAGCCACAAGGTCACAGACGGTGGGATCCTGCTCTTCTCGGGGAAGGTCTCCTCTCCTGGGTGCCAGTCAGCAGTGGCACTAGGTGGGTGTTGAACTCGGGACAGCTGTAGCAGATTCAGTGGGCGGGTTTCAAAGTTATTAAGGAATGGGCTTAAACATAGAGGCCTCTGGGGTTGTAGGCTAATGAGGAGGTGGGTGTTTATCTGGGCACTCATTTATACAGAGTCAAGCGTGTGAAATTTGTGTTTGTTCATTTAGACCAATGCCTTATTATAGGCATTGTTTCATAATTGCACCTGAAGAGCTTCTGCCTATATGTGATATGACCTCCTTAAAAGCAGGTAGGTGTTCTTCATTAGTTAAAATGTTTTATTTTCTTTACTCATAATTACCACGGAATTTGAAGATGACATTTGTTACATCTAGGCTTGGTGAGCCAATTTCCTGTAAACTACTCCCTAAGCGCCAGAGGTATGAAAGGCTTTCCATTAATACAAGCTGACATGAACAAACCTCCAAAGAAGGCTTTATTGTTCAGACATTACTAACACCTTAATTTATGATTACCTAGTGGAGACCGTGATGCACAATTTACCATGCACTGGGTTCAGGTACAACAGTGCCTTTGACTGAAATGATGCTAGTAGCAATGTTGAGCAGTGCAGAAAAGACAGGGGTAACTGCAGCCTGTAAGTTGACTCATCAAAATGCTTAGCATGGCTACTTTCAATTACATATTTTTTTCCTAAATTAATAGTCTTTGCCCAAGGATTTGAACCAGCTACTATAAAACTTGTTTAACTTTGTATTTCTGTGGGTTTTTAAATTTACTTTATTTTAGCACATGACAAAGTGCTGCTTAGTAAGGAGATAGGAAAGAGAGCTCACAGAAAAGAAAGTGGAAGCAAAGATAACATTTCCTGGGATGACCACATTAAGTTTATGTGGAAGCTCAGCAGCAGGCCCACAGCTTCCTGGGGTCTGAAAAGAAGCACTGACAGCAAGACTATTCTGCTATTTTTTGTAAGCCTTCTGGGGTGTCAGCCACCCCTCCTAGTTTTGTGTCACCAGCAAACTTGCTGAGGGTGCATTCCATCCCTTCGTCCAGGTCATTGAAGAGGACCAGACCCAATACTGACCCCTGGGGAACACCACTTGTTACAGAAAATGTTACACATGGTCCAGGGCTACTTTTTAACCTACAGACTACACGTGGGTGGTAAAGTAGCCACTACTTTCTAACACTACTGCCCTGCTTCCCAACCTCCCTGAAATACCTCCTGGACCCTTCTCTAAAAGCCTCCAGCCATCAGGCCCCTGTTGAGACTCTCCTGGCTTTGCTCTCTGCCTTATAATGCATTTGGTACAGGCTCCACAACGCTGCTTGTGGAGCTCTGTGACTGCTCTGTGGTTACCCTTCAGAGCCTGTTAGCGGCAGCCAAGATGTAGGTACATCATACAAGAGTGTCACCAAATGTCAGAGTGGAAAGAGAAACATATTTTTTCATCCTGCAAGTCTTTTTTGAATTATCACATTCAAATAAAATAATGAGAATGTTAAACTGTTTTGTGACTTGTAAAACTTCTGAATTATGTTAGTTTGCATTTTGATAATGGTAAAGCATTTCATTTCACATTTGGGTGTTTAGTTTTAAAACTAAATTAGCATTTAAAAAATAGTCTTTCTGAACCATTGTCTTTTAAAGAAATGGAAATAAGATATTCTGGCGAATCCAAATGAAGAAAATTCAAATGAAATTAAAAACTGACAAAAGATTACTTTTGTTCTCTGGAGAAAGGCTTTCAATTCCTGTAATTTTATTTTTTCCACAGAAGGCATCCCTGGCCAACTCAGCTGCACATTGCATTGAGTACTTCCAGGTGTGACATGTTCCCTTGGTTTCTGTAGCTGTTTGGAAAGCAGAGACTACTCTCTCTAGAGTCTAAAACTCAGCTGGAAGAGAAAAATCAAGGATGTCACTCTGTTAATAGGATGTGAAGGAATCTTGTCTAGTGTTATGTCTGCCCTCTTAGTGTTTCTTTTGCTTGCTGCTTTCTCAGGGGAGGGGGAGGTTGGTATGTTAATGCTGTGTCAAAATGGTCCTCAGCACAAACACTCTTTTCTCATCTAAGATACTTTCTGTTCCAAACACAGAGTCTAATCTTCAGGGAGCAGTTCTGCAGGGTCTCAGGAAATTAAAACTGAGAGAAACAACAGCACTCTAAGATCTACAGGTCCATGGGACTTTTTGCCTGCTATGCCACCAGCCAGTAGGAGAGGTGTTTTAGTTTGTCTTGTATGTATTGAACTAGCTGAGGAGGGAAGAGCATACTTCATGAACTGTTTATGTGAGAATTGATATACCCAAAATAATTCAAAATGTGTTTCTTATACATAAAAATAGACAGGGACCATCATCTACTTCCACTATAGATCTTGAGAAATGGTATTTCATTTAAAATCTACACGTTTCTATGGAACATTATTTTCTTGAGAGGAAAGTGATGGGACAAGTGATGGGCCCTGCTAATCAGGAGCTGCGGAGAGCTTCACTGGAGGAGTAGCAGGTGGTTATCAGTGAGTTGAATCAGTCTATGTCAGAGGAGAAAAAGAACATTGGCATCAGTAAGTGTTTTCCTACTGTCTACCATGAGTTTTGCATCAGGTTTTATAGTCTTAACCAAAAGAGCTTGCTCAGAGCAGGGCAACATGCTAAGTTAGCAGAGAGTCTCAGTAACACAGCAGTGCAAAGTGTCTTACTAGGCAAAGGTGTGGCCATTAGGCTGAAGGCAGTTGCGAAAAACAGAAAGTCTAAGTATCCAAGAAATACAAAATCTTTGGGACAACTACTGCTGTAGTAAGCTACCTCAAAGAAAAAGTAAAAAATAGTGTGGAGACATACAACTTTGCAGCAATTGATGTTTTGTGCTCCCTTAACAGCTATCTATCTGGAATTAATGCCCTTTTATATACCTTTCCGCGTAAACACAGCCTTTGACTTTTTAATGGAGGACATAGAAGCACACAGGGGCGACACGCTTTGAGAGTATATTCAGAGTGACAGGCGTTAAGCATACTGTGAAGGTGATGGCTGCTGGCACAATCTATGACATTCATTTCATTGTTTCCTTCCTGGCAATTCTGTTTTCCTTCAGCTAGTAAGATGGAAGTGGTGGCAGATGAGTATGATACAAGAGATATCTTGAGGCCTTTGGTGTTCCGTCTCCACGAGAATGTCCCTGAAATAGTCCGTGAGGTTTTGTTGGAACGTGGCTGGACTGAATTTGACAAAGAGGAGCAGGATGACGCGGACTGGAACCTCTACTGGCGGAACTCACCTTTCCGCATGACAGACCACCACAGCATTAAGCCGTGGCAGAGACTCAACCACTACCCAGAAGCTGTCCGGATCACCAGAAAAGACTATTTGGCAAGGCATCTGAAACGTATGAAAGGAGCATACGGATCAGCTCTATATGAATTCAGTCCAGTGGCATTCATCATGCCCAATGACTATGTCAAATTTATAGCAGAATACAGCAAGGAGAGACAGTCAGTAGGCAGAAGACCCAGCTACTGGATTTGCAAGCCTGTGGATCTCTCCCGTGGAAGGGGAATACTCATTTTCCAAGACATTAAAGACTTGGTATATAACTGTGCAGTCATTGTGCAGAAGTACATTAGCAACCCATTGCTCATTTCAGGGTATAAACTGGATCTGCGCCTTTATGTGTGTGTCACCAGCTTCTGCCCCCTCACCATTTACACTTACGAAGAAGGACTGGTGAGGTTTGCCACTGAAAAGTTTGACCTTGGTTCTCTGGACAACATCTGTGCCCACCTAACAAACACCAGCATCAACAAATGCGGAGCTTCGTATGAAAAATATAAAGAAGGGATTGGCTGTGGCTGCAAGTGGACATTCAGCAAATTTCGTTCTTACCTTCGAATATTTGGGATTGATGACATGCTCCTTTGGCAGAAGATCAATAACATAGTGATTCTCACCCTCCTTGCTGTAACCCCTTTACCAGTGGCTTCCAATTGCTTTGAGCTCTTTGGCTTTGACATCCTGGTTGATGACAAATTCAAGCCGTGGCTTCTAGAAGTCAACTACAATCCGGGTTTGTGTTTAGACTGTTCCATTGATGACACTGTGAAAAGAAAACTTCTTCATGATATTGTTGAACTGCTGAACTACAAACAGATTGACACTTTCCGGAGAACCCAAGTGGCTGGGACAAAGGCTGGCAGGAGGCATGTGCCCTGGAGCACAGCTGGTGAGGATGCTGCCGTGGGGGCTCCTGGCTTACTCACTCGCCCCAAAGTGGCCAAATCTCCTTCTGCTGCTTCTGTACAGCCTGCCCTGCAGGCGGCAAGAGAGTCAATTCCTAAGGTGGCTACCCTGACCAAGAAAAGTGCCAGAGTGCATCCGAGAAAAACACTGACCTCCCAGCTGCGGGAAAGGATGAACATGCCAAAAATACCCTCCCAAGCAGAGGCTAAAGCTAAAAATAAACGACTTCTAGGAGCTGGGCATTCTCCAGACAAGTCTGCCCAACTCAACCACTGGTTACCTACACCTGACTTCTGCAACTACAAATTAACCACGCGCCCCTATTTCCTCTCTGATAAAGACCAGAGGCCTATCCCTCGAGTAGGAAATTTTGTCCTTATTTTTCCTTTCAATGAAGCTGCACTTCAAGCTTCCAGGGATGGGACAGATGTAAAGAGTATCATAAAGGAAATTAAAAAACTAGTGAGCAAACAGTTACCATCAAAAGAGCAGAACACAAAGAAAGGAGTAGGCTATTTAACCTCTGTGTAACTTCATGTTGTTAGGCTATATAGACATATCATAAATGACAGCTTTAACTTGAAAGAGGTAGATGTACACTGAAATTGTATTAGAGATAATTCAAACAATACACAATTTAAAAATTGTAATTTAGCAATTACCATAAGATACTATTTTTTTAAAAAATTGAAGTATTCGCTAATGTTTTTAAGTAATTCATGCAACATTAAAGTAATCCCAGAATAAAAATAGAGAATTTTATTTCTCAAAACATTCTCAGAAATGCCAGTCTTTTGTTATTTATGTTTGTTATTTTTCTCTGTGATCTTTGCTTCTTTTCTTTTCCTAACTAAGGGGGCTTTATGACTTGAAATACCAAGGAGCATTCAATGTGCACTCAATTTACAAAGGTGCAAGTAATATGAATGACACAGAACCATGATGCTTTTAAAGAACCCAGGGAGCTTCCTGACATTCATTTCCAGAAATTAATTTTGCATTATATGAAACACCAATATGAAATACTGCTCATTTTATGACCAGAAGGATGGAAAGCAATTTCTTAAAAAACTCTTTCCTGTGTTTTGTTTCAGATAGATAAACTCTTAATAAAGAAGTAATTAGGCTGTAACCCAAGGTTACAGAGGGCAGAATTTAAAACACATATATCAAGTTCAGAAGTCTGGATCAGACCTCTCTCTCCCAGACTCCGCATTAGCCACCTGATGGGTACAGTGGTTAGACACCTTTGTTTTGCTTGCAATAAAATGTTGGTGATCAGCCGTGCATGGGAAAATACTAGCACTCAACTGAAGCGTTTGAGAGGGTAGTCAAAATACCACCCTTCCCTCGTACACCTCTGCTGCCCCCAGCTGTTGGAATGGACGTAACTTTGTTCACAAGTCACAGCATATTCTAAAATTTGAATCAAAATTATGGCCAAATACAGGCTGTGGTATGCTTCTGCTAATGGCAGAAAACCCGTGGAAAGATGAGAAGTGGGGTTTTCCATCTGCGTTCCATCTCCCTGAAGGATTCCTAAGATTCTGTTCTTTAAGAGAAAAACCTAGTAAAGTAGGTCTGTGTATTGCTACTGTTCAAGTACGTGTGCAGTCACACTTAAATTGGATGATTTGTGTTCCTACAACAATGAACTGCTTATGGTTAACTAATGCAAGTGGAAGGTAGAGGAGATAAGGTGTGAGAATTAGCCTCAGAAAAATAATGTAACGTGTCATAACTGGTCTGTGAGGGACTCCCAGTAATAACATACCTGACACAGCTTGTCATTTATGTAGGTGTTTCTCTGTCTCCTTTTCAAATCAAATTTGTGCCCTTTATTTCAAAAATCCCTTTGCTATTATACTATAAAACAGGTCTTGGTAAAAATGGTGACTGCACACTGGTTGACAAGAGTACTGCGAAATCCTCAGTAGCCTCACCCTTTGATTTCACCGATGGAAGTTTTGCCATTGATTTGCCAGAAAGTAGAGCCCGGCCCATGCTGACGTGCCATCAGAGCCTCCCTGTGAGCAGAGCTGACAAGGCACACACGTGCACTGGCAAGGTGAATGCAGGCACCAGCAAGGTGTTTGCACACACACGTGTCTGCACGCACACAGTTTTAGAGACTGACTTTTGCATCACCCCCATGTATTACATCTGTGCAGGATCACAGGCCTAATTGTTCCAGAACCAGAATGCTTCCTGCAAGTCCAGTAGAGATTGCTTAACGGAGCCAGGAGCAAGCAGCCTACAAAGTTACAATGAGAAGGGATTAATATACACAGGTCATTGAATGGCAAACAGTGATTTAAAGCTACAAGCTGCACACAAAGCCTGTTTTCTGTATTACCATAGAAACAGAGAGACTGTCAACATATTAACTGGAGAATAGGGAATTTTTGTTAAAAGGAATTCCTGGAAATAAAAACAGTGGTCCTTTACAAAACTTTACTATCACAGCTAGTTTGCCAGTTAAACTGAAAACATTAATTACATTCACTTTTTTGCTTAATTGAATAAAAAACCACAAGATAGGTTTGTTTTTGTTAGCATAAGGCAGCACTGAGCTGAAATTGTCAGTAAAACACATGTAAAACAGTAATCACTTGCATTTCTTTTAATTAGAGTCCTTTTACAAAAGACATCAAATACATTAAACATTTCAGTAGCGAAAAGCACAGGTTTAGAAATTGTTCTTTTTTTTTACAGGAGTAAAGGAAAACCAATGCAATCTTATTATCACATCAGCTGACATCAAACTGCATGGACGTTCAGGGCATCATAATTAAATTTACAACGTGCAGCATGTGTATGATCAATATTACCAACACTTCTTGGTCTGTTCAATCTCTGTTTCTTCCAAGGATGCTCTGTTCAATCTGTTTCTTCTACTAGAAACTGAAGAGAAGAAAGAGCAATTCCATAATCTTGCAATTATTTTACACTTAGGTATGAGAAAAGGCTAAAGCAGCATGCTATGAAAGTGTGTTTGTTGCTACAGGAATTTGAAGGGCATGAGGAGATAATTGCTCTTTTCAGTCAATGGGCAGGTGATGAGCTGAGCTTTATGGGGAAAATGCTTCAGTGCTTTGGAAAAATTTGAGACAGATGATGGACAGGCGGTCTATGGGGAAGGCAGTTGAAAGCAGCATCTGATAAATGATTAATCCCCCTAGGTATCGAGTGCAATCCAAAGAGCCTTGAAGCTGGAGAGATTCACTGACCAGAAATATTTTTCTACTACTGGAAGAATAAAGACAGTAGCGGGAGATATTAATTCAAAAACAAAGCAACACAGAGGAGGTCTGAGGAAAGACTGATTGAGGAAAACGAAAGGGCTGTTTCTTCCAGAATAATGACCAGGATGGAATAAACATTACATTTTGTCTTCAAATGAATGAGACAGAGTTCTTAGATTATGATCATATGATTATTGAATAATTTATGTTGGAAGAGACGTCCAGAGGTGTGACTGTTGACTAAACTCCTTCTCAGGTATTGGTCTAATGTTCATGATATGGTCTGGGATCTTCTGCTACAAAGAACCCAACCAAACTGAAAATATTATTCACTTCACAATTTTTGTATCTAACTAGCAGAAAATCAAGGTAAAGTATGATCAGTATCATGAAAAAAACACTTTGATGAGAAGTACTATGGGCAATTATTTTAATGTTACGTATCAAAGAGGGCATCGACTGCATTTCCTTCAAGTCTCACTCAAGAGGCATTTCATTCAGGTAAGGTTATTCCAAACTGAACATCAGCCACCAAACCAAAGGAAATTTCAACCCTAATCCATCCATTCATTTTCACGTAGCTTAAATCTTCCTCATAGTTTTGACATGCCAGGAAAACGGATCGAGCTACTTACATACACTGCAGCCCTTTGAGGGAAGAAATCACTTCTTGTCTAAGATGATATTACCCTCCTCATCTTTGATTCGGACCCGTCCAGTAGAGTACTTGGTCTCTTGTCTGCCTTTGCAGTACACGGTTTTTACAGTGCCATCTGGGTACTCCCGCCTCTTGAACTGTGCAGTGTGAACCTCCTTTTGGCCATTAGTGAATATCACTGTTTTATCTCCATTCCTGAAAGAAATTGCCATGAACGAAGCGATGAGAAGGCACTATCTGTTATTAACCTGTCTCACTGCGCTGTCTGATGTGACATAATGAAAGTGGAAAACAATGTCAAGTGACAACTTTCTCAGATTATAATTCACCTTAGACTTTACATGGGTTGGCATCAAAGATCTCATCTCACAATTAGATTTCAATACCTTCAGTATTCAGGACACTAGGTCCTTCAGTACCTAGTGTAATAATTAATGGATGGTGGGATCTGCATTTTACATGTCTTTTTCATGCAAGGATCTCAAGGCATTTTGCAGGCAGGAAATCTATTTTACAACAGGATCCTCCTGAACATCCTCCATGTTGTAAGAAAGTCCTGTTGTTATTTTTCCTCATTTTACATGGAGGAAAAGAAAGATAATACATGAAGTGCTTTGCCCAAGATCAGAAAGGGAGCAAAAAGCTAAGAAGAGAGCTCAGGAGTCCTCACCCTGAGTCCTTCAGTACCCACACTATTAACAAAGAGAACTGGTAATCTCCCAGCAACCCTGGCCAGTGTAAAGTTACACAGAAAAAAACGAAGAAAATTTCACAGTCACTTTGCCAGTAATAAATGGTCATCTATCATCCAAGGTGGAAGTGAACTATTTCCAGTCCCTCCTTGTAGCAAAGCCCTCATTATCTTTCAAATCCTTTCTCCTTTCATCTGAAAATTTCCCAACTACACAGAATCCAACCACTGTTTTAAATGTCAGTGTCATTGTTCCTGTACCCAGTGCCTGGTTCCTGTCATTTACACGAGACTTACTTTTCTACTTTTACTACAGTACCATCTGGGAAAAAAGTTTCCTTGAATCCATCACTATAGAGGCATTTCACTGTGTGATCTGGGAACACAATTTCTTGTGTGCCATCAGGATAATGTTTTTCTGTGGAAAAGAAAATGTAAAAAGTCTGTCTAGTATTCTTGCATGTCGCTTTACACAGAGCTAGATCAGATCTTTTTGGGATGTTGTAGGGAGGATGGAAATGACATACAACATACTGCTAAAGAAATTAAAGAATCAAACAATCAGATAATCAAAATCAGAAGAGATGCATTTACAGCCCATAGTTATCCTTGCTTTGTAGAAGGAAACTGAGCAGCAAAGTGATGGAACATACTGAAAGTCAAATGCAAAGACAATGCAAAATGAGAAGAAAAAAACCTAATCTGCTGGAGTCAGAATCAGATGACACTTTAGTAATAGAAACCTTGCTGCACATGTAGTTCACATTTATGAGCTCTTGCATACCTATCTGATTATTAGAGAAATGCAGCACCTCCAGGCCATCTGGATAAGCTGTGTGGGTTGTCTGTGCATCTGCATAATAATAAATCTGGAAGGAGAGTGAAGTGTTTGCAGCAGGTTCACAATATTTGCATAAGCAGATTCAACCATAACAATATGCTTAAAAATAAGCCATCTAAAAAAAAGTAATTTCAAGGTCATTTTCTGTATTTGCCATCCATATAAGTAGCTGTGTTTGTATTTCTGTTCCTCCCCTCATTCACCCCCCTCCTCATGGCTGTGTCTAGATGTTGCTACTTTCATCTCTGTATGCACACATAGAAATTGTCTTCCCATCTCTTTGCTTTGGCTCACATCCATGCACTATTAATTGAAAACAGTCCCACTGCTGCCAAGGCCTCACTTATTTCCAGTCTAGCTCACATTATTATTAACTCTTTATATTTACATAATGCCAAGAGGGAAGTACCCCCTGTGGTACCTACCCTGCAAATGTATAAAAACCAGTCCTTGCTTCAGATGGCTGCCCCTGCACTTTGCCTTTCAGTCTCCTTTAATCTGCTTGGACAACAACCCATTTGTTCCTTTGATTGTTACCTTCACCTCTTTCCACTTCCATCCTTGTAGATGAAGTGGTTTCACCACACAGGGTTGTTAAACTAACACCCTTATCAATTTATCCCAGAATTGATAGATCAAGATAAATAATAGGACCTTGTTGGAAAATCACTTAATCATTTAATTTTCCTTAAAGAAAAAAAAAAAGTTACACACCACTGTCTGATCTGGCATGATCTTCTTTACATCTCCATTGAAGAAGCTAATTGTAGTCATCCTTTTATCAGCACTGATCTCTTTTTTAGTACCATTGCGGAAAGTAATGATTCGACGTCCATCAGTAAGCACCTCTTCTACCTTCAAACACATAGAAGATCTAATGAATCTTCTCTGCCAGCAAGAACTGCCAGCAAGAACTGCCCACTTATCCCCACTTGACAGGGATTTCCAGAAAAGGGGCAAAACCAGGTGCCGTGCTGAGCCATGCACCTCAGGAAAAAGAGCAGCTGGAAGAAATCTCGAGATGGAGCTGGGGAATTGCTGGGGATTTTGGCAGGTGACTTGAACAAACTGGATAGGCTGCTTTGGTTACTTGATTCCCAGTCTACCAGCTATACTTAGTTTCTGCCATTCATGGTGTGAACTTTAGACTTCAGCTCTCCTTTAAGGAGCAGACACTTAATTGGAGATGTAATGTCTCTGGCTGCGTGAAGCAGTGATTCCTATCTCCATTGCAGTCCTATTGCTGATCACTTCGAGTACTTTTGCATCTTGTTTTATCTCACCTTTCCATTCCGATACTCTATTTTTTCCTGCACCTCTTCTTCACTTTTTCTTCTTTCTTGATGTGACACTGATTTTCTAGATAATATTGATTTTGGAGGCTGTATTATGAAAACATTACAGTGTTATATATATAATTTAAACATATTTTCATTAATTTTAATAAACTGTGCAAAAAGCATATTTACTTTCACACAGACAGAGAAAATCTGCCCTTCTTTCTAGTATTGCCTTGCATTTGTAAGGAATTCTAGTCTTTTAGTCATAACTAGAAAGCCTGCACATCAACTCAAATTAATTTCACTTTGCAAAATAAAAGATAGCATAAATAAAGTCCAAAAATGAGGGGACAAGAGTGCATTCTGGTAAAAGTACACTGTCAGAAATGGAGAAAATAAACACAAGAACAAAGAACCAAACTATCTCTGGATATTGGGTTACTGATTTGCAAAGAAGGGTACCTGTATTAGCTAGATCATTCATCCAAAACCAATTACATGGTTCTTAGCTGTAGGTAATGCTGTGTAACAAAGGGCTATTCAGGATCTTACACATCCAGTTTACCATTACAATGAGTGTTCTTTGCACTGTCTGGCAGCATAAAGGAGCCTTAACTGACATCTGGTACACAGCATCCAGAACACTTACTAATCAATGTTAATTACAGTTTGAAGATGTGATGCATTTTGAATTGTGGGATCCAAAGGAACAAGGAGTGCTGATTCCCACAGGGCAATGATATGCTCCAGTAAAAAAAATAATATATATGCTCCAAAAAAAACCAACTGTAAATACAGTGCTTGAAGTTGCCAGTTCCAACCCTAAAGCTCTGTGTCCATGGCATAGCATAGGAAATGGGAATGAAACATCTCCTTTTTCTTGGTATGTTTTATTTCATTTCACAAATAGAAGGAAAACAGTTAATAATCGTGTAAGAGCCAGAACCAGAAGTTGCTCAAACCTTTGCTTCAGCATCCAGAAAAGCAGGAGAGCTGTTCGTAGATACTTTGTTGTCATATGGAGTTAGGCCACTTCTACTGCATGTAGTCACAAAAGCCACTTTATTCTGAGATTTTAGCAATTTTTCTGTCTTTTTAAGATTAAGAACCTCTTCTTCCTGAGCAAAAATTAAAATGTTAACTAGCAACATAAGTCTATGAATGCACAACAGTTGTGCAGGAATATCTTGATAAAGAATTCTATTCTATTATTTTCAAGCCACTGCAATATTGTTTTAAAGAGTATACTTATCATGAATAGAGGCAAGAAAATAAAGCCAATAGAATATTGTTCCCAGCTAAGTAGGAGTTAGCACGCTGGATATGAAAAGTAAGATCACAGACTCACTGAATTATTTTATAGAGCTACATGGTAAAATACCTCTGTTTCTTCATTGTTACTGCAGACTACAATGCTGCAAGTGTTGTTGCTGTGGTTATGCAAGAGGGATGTGTCTTCTGAGCTGTCTGAGATTGGCAAAGGCTTGCCTGTGAGAAAAAGCAAAGCAAACGGAGTCATTGAAAGCATATGAAAATTGTCGAATCACATGCTTGCATACCTATCTCAGAAGGTTTTTTAAAGATGCCATCTCTCGGATTCTTGTACCACATTGCTTCTTTTACTGATAGTGTTTTCTAATAGCTTGCCCATCCTCCTTTGTCCTGGGACAAAGAAGTGCGAACCACACCTGTTCTCCACCTTCTGGTCTTCCAGGACAAGGAACTCAATGAATAAATTGCAGGCAACAGCACGATCTATTCTCTTTCTCTTGTAAGATACAAATGTTATAGTTCTTCTAAGAATCATAGGAGAGTTTTAGTGACAACATATTGCCTGTGAGCCAAGAGCTGAGGACCAGCATCTCCAAGTCATTTGCAGACCACTCCAAGCAGGCAGGAAGATCCCACAAATCTTACCTTTTACATAGCAAGCTGAGTTAGACTCCTTAAAATCACTCAAATGTGAGACAGCTACAGGTGATTTTCTATCATCAGTTCTTCTCCCAGTAGGAGAGGGTTGATGTACAACCTAAAGGAAAATGGAGACGCTCTGACATACAGTCATGCTTCACTGTAACAGGGGAGCTATGAGTGACATGGCTGGAGTGCACTTCCACTTCCTAGGAGTTTAGAATGTTTACCCTTTCCTGTGTGCATGACAAGCTCACTCATATGGTGCAGGTGCCTAATCTTGGTTCAGACTGTTGTGAAGAACAAGATGTGGATGAAAGAGCTGGAAGAAGCCAGAGACAGAGCCCTTCTCCCACACCGCTCCCTCCTTCTTCCCCCTTCTTGGGAGCTGCATTTCAACTGTGGCTCTCGCACTTGGTCCTTGTTGGTGTGTTTTGCAGCCAAACCTACGTTTGACCATGCACCTAATTTATTCAAACCTAAGCCCTGGTCCATGGGCTAACTTCCTGGTGTAACCCCAGACCTACCTCATCTCTACAGGCTTTGACAATTGGGATGCTGGTCTGACCCTGACTCCCATCCCCAGTATGTCCTTCTCCCTGGCTGAGACAGCAGGATGGGCCCTGCCCTGCTGGACCCCCTGGGCAGTCCCTAACCCCCAGGGAGCCACTGGCTTGTGCAATGCCCCCATGCTTGGTGCATGTGATCACCCTGAACTTTTCCTGAGGACAGCAGGGGCAGGTTTCAAAGCATTGCCCAAAGCTCAGTCCTGCAAGTGCCTGAATAGCTCAGTGTATGAACAGTCTTTAAGATAATTTATGGCAAACACTCTGAAGTACCAGGGAAAGAAGACTGAACAGCATCTGTGTGGGGATCATGATCTGAACAGTACTGTAAAAAGAAAATAAATGGAGTCTAAATAGACCTTGATACTGACTTACTTTTTCTGGTTCAAAAGGCGTCAGTCTTCCCTGGTGAGGTGTTCTCCTGCCAGTTGGTGTTGTGCTTCCAAAGGAGCAGTTGGATGGTTTCTTTTCATGATGTTCCTTTGTCACCAATCGCAAAGAATCAGCACTTTGCACAGAATTTTTTATTGCCTAAAAGGTTGCAATACATTTCAGTTAAGATGATATAAACATCTTCAAGTAGCATTCAAAATCCTGCAGCAGGTACATTATTAAGTGTTTAAAACTTTTAGGAAAATATTTATTTTTGTATGAGGGCACACACACATACATTTTATACATAATTCTCTATGTGGGGTCTTATTTTGCTTCCCATACTTCTCTTTACTTGGACAATGATGCAAGTCAAGGGCAATTGTAGGTGTATAGTGCAAGGCCAACAGCTGCTGTCAGGCTCTTATCCCTGAGTACAACCACTCTGCCAACAACAGGAAAGATATCCCTCCCCGGGATACCACAACTGAGCTGACCCCAGTAAAATATATTGTGTGACAGTTCATTTTTACTTGCCAGATGTCCACCCTTTTTTACATTTTGCCCTCATACCTCTCCATCAACCAAGGCTGACACAAGCCTTGTAGGACCCTAAGACAAATATGAGCCACAGAAGGGAAATGAGATATGAACAGTTTCAAAAAAACTTTAGCAAATATTTAGACTAGAAGGATCACAGTTGCTCAAAAGCACTTCTCCAATTTTTCCTGGGAGACCTCAGATCAAAGCACAGAGGAAACATACAATATTCCTGCATGAGCACCATGAGATATATGGCATTTACACAATGAGGGGTTGGCCGCTGCAAAGAAAACATTGCATTGGTATGACAGGAGAACTGAGGTTGCACTCTTGCCTAGTCAAGACTTTGAAGGTACTGAACCTAATGTAGAAATGCCTGGCGGTACGAGACAAAGATATAGTATCACTGTTCACATATTGCTGAAGTCATCCCAGAAATGGCAAGGGATGATGTCTGTGTCTGTTAGAACTGAGAGCAGAAGAATCTCTAATGCATTGGTTTGGTAAATGACTAGGAGTGAACACATGGCAGTCAGAACAAGGAAACATTTGAAAAACACATGGAAATGGTACACATGCTCTGATTTTTAAATATCTCTCACACTGAAGAGTGGCTGCTTGGGAAGGTGAGTGTAAGCAGTCCATGGAAAGACTATATTTGCCTCAGCTTCAATTGCCCAAGTCCATGAGCTATTGCACAAGGGATACGGGACTAGCAAATCACAAACACAGGAAAACTGCACAATTCCTTCTCTGCCAACAATCACTATGGCCATTTTTTGACAACTGTAAAATTTTCTCCATTTGATCAATGAAATTTAGGGGATCTGTTGTTGTGGATAGTGATCTCTTATTAAATTAATAAATTACATTACAATTTAATGAATGTGTTTATTAGGAAGGAGCCAAGAAACCAGATTGCAACACCAGAAAGTTGTAGAATTTTAAAAAGCTTTCACACATGGATGCTGAAAGGTACAGAATTTAATAGAATTCATTGTTAAAAGAATATTATTTCTATTTTAAATTTTGAGATGTTTTCTGCAGGCAGATTCTGTGGATAAGCCTGAGTTCTCCAAATATAATCATGATTTCAAATACAAGTGAGTAGGCAAACTCAAAATATGCCTGAGACTTCAGCTCGAGACAAGTGGTATAGTACTAAAAACCTTTAAAACTATCTTCGATGAAGAGATATTATCTCAGAAACTGCAGACTGGTAGAAGAGCTCCTAAGCCATCATTTTATCGCTAAAGACCTCAAGACTGAAACTAGTAAGTGGTTTAAGAGAACTTGAAACCCTTTGGTGCAGCTTCCCAGCAGCTCAAGCCAATCTCAGTTTGCTGGAGTCCCACTCCTTTTCCTTTGTTACAAGTCACATGATTTCCAGCCTCTCCTTTGTGTGGCACCAGCCACCACAGAGGGAGATTGACCTGGGTCAGCAAATAGAATCAGGTGAAAACGAACTGGCTTTTTTCCGGTGTGGTTAGTTGTGAGCCAGCTCACCATCATCAGAAAGTGCAAACAGGGCCACAGAAGCTCAAATATTCATCAGGTTCAGCCAGACATTAACATGTAACAGCATTGTTTTGGTGATGAATTATAGAAATAATGTTACAATTATTACAAAAGCTCTTAAAGAACTATCTACGTAAGACTTGTAAATAGAAAATACCTTATGGCTAGAGTTTTAACACAGAGCTACCTAGAATGCCTACTTTAGTAAAGCTCATGAGGTTTCAAAAGCCTCGTGAGCTATCTAAATGCCACCTTTGAAAAGGATGTTCGGAAGTCAACATTTACTGATGAATGCAACGGGTGATGCCTTAGCCGAGGGACAGAGACCTGTATGGGCCTTACAATTATGATGAGAAGAGGCACATGCTCATTCTCTTCAAGAACTAATGAACTCATGAAGTAGGATGTATTGGACTGAAAAAGTGAAGAAGCAAGATGAAGTCAGAGAGAAAGAAGAGATGTTTCCATGAGCATGGTGACTTTTTTCCCCTATATATCTAAAGAGCAACCAATTCAGTTGAGGGAGCTTCCATGCAGAACAGTCTTAGTAAAGGTACTCCAACTTGCTACATATACCATTGTAAAAGTTGCTGATTTCATTTTTTATGTCTCACATAGATTACACATTTTTAAATTATGCACTAACATAATGATTTTTAAAGGAATAATGTCAGAAGAATCAAGACAGACTTAGTGAATGTTCTCTGTTTTCATACAGATGGATGTCATTCTAAGAGACATTTCATAAATCATAGCAATCACTGTAACCCAGGCAACCACTACAATTTAGCTCTACAGTTGTTAAGAGACCCAAGTACTCAGTACTTGGGTTAATCACACATGATGAGGCTCTTGATAAAGATTCTCTCAATTCCATCACTTTCATAAACAAAGTAATCAAATTATCTCAAGAAATCTTTTTACTTTCTTCATTGGAAACACTTAGATTGCCAGTAAAATGCAGACCTTTGATACAAAGGGGTTGCAGGGTTAGAGGAAGAAACCGCCTTCCAACATGCATAAAGTAGATCAGTTGTTTCTTATCTCTACTGAAAACAGAATAACAATTAATCAGCCAATTAGGTGGTGACAACAAAAGAGTTACCAAGTAAAACTCTGCAACTGAAAAAAACAGGTAGGTAGCAGAAGATGCCAGCTTGTTTGGAGAGAATTCATATTAATAAATATTAATAATTAATAAATATTAATTGTTTTGGATGACCTGTACATCTCCCAAGCCATATTCTGAAGGATTTACTAATGATATGCAATTAAAATGGATTTATCTTGTCTCACTAAAGCAAGCTTGAAGTGGCTGCTTCCTCACCAACTAGCTCATGCTAGTACAAAGAGAAACCATTATTAATAAAAGTACTATAGGCAACCAGAATGTGTCTTTTTCAGAGATGCAGAACATCTCTCAGATATATAGGGTAGGTTTTTTTGTAAAATCAGGTATTCCAAAAATCTCTGTCTTTAACCTGCAGTGATCATTATTCAGACTTGCTCCCCAATTGGTTTTGTACGCATCCTCAAATTCTATTAGCTTTGTCAGATGTCAGGTGTTGTTTTGCCTTCTTGGTTGCAGCTGGTGAAACTCACCAGTCCTAGCTAGCTGTAGCTTAACTATCTCATACTGGTATACACATGTCCCTGTGGCATACATCTCTAGTTCTGTTACTCAGGGTTATCCCATTCACTTTGATGTGTTCCCATGCTCAGTTTCTCAATTGTGGACTGAAACAGCATGAGAGTTTCTTTTATCTATACCCAAAATTTAGAACTGTCCAGATTCAGAGAATCTGTAGGGAAAGCATCCACCTGCTGGCAAAAGAGCACCAATACAAAGGAAACACAAATGAGTCACCATGTTCAGATCTATGGCTACGACACAGATTTTGGGCTTCTGTTTAATATTCCGTTTATCTGAGCC
Organism: Scolopax mira; assembly: GCA_004320125.1. Classification (NCBI taxonomy): domain Eukaryota; kingdom Metazoa; phylum Chordata; class Aves; order Charadriiformes; family Scolopacidae; genus Scolopax; species Scolopax mira. Next base: position 97,669 of record BJBW01005733.1, read on the forward strand.
TTCAATTCTAGATTCAGATAATTGGAAACCACTCTGTTCACTACAAGACCTTCTTCTGCCATCAGATCAGATAAAGAACATGCGTCTCTGTCAAACATTTCAGAGTTCACTCAGGACATTTGGGCACTATGCCCCTATGCCCACCAGTCCAGCTCATGATTGTACTGGATTCCAGTTGGATTGGATCCAATGCTGGCTGGATGGTGAAAGCTCAGATAGCAGCAAGCCTGAAAGTCTGCTGTCCTCAACTTCCCCCTTCTCAGAACTGTTGCTGAAGCTATTTTTTTTTTTTTTTTTTTTTTGCACATGGCTGTGTGCCACAGGAGGAAAATTAACTCACTGGCTCTTAGGGAGTCTTTATGCATAACTCCAGCCAAATGTGAGTAAAAAGAAGAGAGTGTATTTGTAACAATCAAGATGTTTATAATAAGAAGCAAGAAATACGAAGCCAAGAGAAAGCAAAGCACAACAAGATATTTAGATATCTATATCTTCAAAATGGAGAGATTGTAAGAAATGTGGTAAACTGGCTGTGGAGGAGCAGTCATAGAGATACCAGTCAAAACCAAACATCTCACTTGACATACTGAGTTAACTTGTTACAGCTTGTAAAAAGCTAAGTGATTTCCATCAGACTTTATTGGGCCACTAGTGTTTATTGGCAAGTGTGGCCTCACATGGCAAAATACTGGATTTATGGTTTGCTAAAGCATGGTATGGCAGTTCCCTGTAAAACCAAACTGTGAAGTAGCAGGTACAGTGAATTCGCACCGTATCTGCACACAGGCAATGCAGTTAGGTCTGGAAAAGGAAAAAAAGGTTTGTCTCCTGCTACTGCAAAACCAGAAGAAAAACTATAAGCAAAGTTATACTGAATCACAGCACAAACCCACTGCAAGAAAACATGACCAAGCTTATACAGAGACTTTCATCTGCACAAATTTTTACTCCAAAAAACATTCTCTTAAATAAATATTTGGAACTGTGGAAAAGTGATTACCAACATTAGGAATGCATACTTTGCTATTCTCATCTCTAAACAAGTGTTTCTGCCGCAACATCTTTAGCCCCACGTGAGAGATGCTGTGGCTCTTGTGATTATCTCTCCATGACCTTTCTTCTTGTTTGGACGAAGATGCTGTCTCTCGCAGAATAGCTTCTGCAACCTAATGGAGAATTTGTTATAAATACGTAATTTAAAGTTCAAATCACAGCTAGAAGAATCAAACAAACCTCAAAGCTGTCTCATTTTCTGTTGTAATAAAAATGGTGATATTTGAACACAATGAATGAAATTCTAGATCTTGTTCTGCTAGGGACTGAAAATCCCTAGTATCAGACACAACAATCTTTGTATATGGGATGCTATCATCTTCTATACAGCATCCTAATATTACTCTCACAAAACAAAAATCTTCAGTGGCTTGAAAGATAGTTCTGTATCACCAAATGCTCCAAAGCAGTAGAAATAATACATAAAACTGGCCTACAACAGGAGTCAATTAGCTTTGTTTTATCTTTGCTTTTATTAGAATTCTAATATTTTTTTCATTCTGTACATGTGACACTAATCTTGGTTTTTCTGACCTTCATAATCTATAAAAGGATGAGTCATATGAACAGGTAGTTTTGAGGAAGTTAAAAATAAAGAGAAATGTAATTTGAAATTACATTTTCAGTGGAACTTAATAGTGTTAGGTGAAAAACCTCATTAACAAGTACATTAAAATCAAATAAAAAGAGAAACCAAAACTCCTTCACTCTATAAAGCAAAGGACAGGTTAATTGGTGCTTCTAACATATTTTAAAGATACATTACTAGATATTAGATTTGCAAATTAGGGAAATATGTAGGAGTAAATGGCTCAATTTTATTTTCTCCTAGGTTCAGACACTGTGGAAGTGTAGGATTCATCTCCCCAGATTTCACCAGCTAGAAGATAATTATCTGGTCTAGTCACCTTGATGCACATGGGATAAAATCAATCCCTCTTTAAAGGCACATACTTTTCTCCTTTGAATATACAGGAAGATGAAATGACCCACTCAAACCAGACTTCTGTCTTTTAAATTGTAGCCTGAACCATTTAATTTCACCAAGACTTCTTACACAGTGAGTAGCAGCATTCTTCTCACTATCTTTTACTCCCATAAATGCAGTTGCTCAGTTATACAGTAAGGGAGTAACTAACCCTACAAGTATTTAAACAAATGGGATACTGAATGAGAAAGGGTAATAGAATCTGTTAATCTATGATTAAATCTCTTTGATTTCAAGAGATCAACAGACACATTCACATGAGCCAGCTGTATTTTCCACCCTGATTGTCTTTCTTGCTCCACCCCAGCATAACTCCCATCAGAAGTCCTTTGTGCCTTTGGAAGGCAGGCCAGTGACAGTGTTTTCCTCCCAGAAAGTTTATAGCACAAAATAAGAACTGAAATAAGATTTAGTAAAAGATCTCACTATATCTCTTGCCAGAAGCCAGTCTGCATCTGGCTGAAGAACTGTTTTACTAAAAAAGTAATTAACGTTATGTACATAAATACTAGAATTAATTTCAGGAGAGTCATCAAATTTAGGCACTGAATGTAAATTAGTTATCTAGACTCCTCCCCTAGTGGAGGGAGACATCTACCCTGATACAAGTGTTTAAGATTGGTTGGATGAATCACCTTGTAGAGGTACTCACCTCATGTATAACAAAGGCTAAATAGAAGAGGACCACACAAAGAGTATATTTTAACATGGCTTACTGCAGAGCTGAGCTGATCCCCCTTCCCCCCTTCAGGCTAAGCATGGCAGAAAAATATTCACACATGATAGCTCCAAAGAAAAACTACACCTGAACTTTTCAGACACTGATAAACAGACAATATCATCCAGTACCGGGGTCTCTGATTTTCTGTCCATGAAATTCACAGCTTCTGATTTTTTTTCTGCTTTCCATCTCTGATGTTCTGAAACTCTGAGCTCATCTCGAAGCTCCATGTTCTGTCTGGTCAGCATCTCAACCTGGTCTCTCAGCTTGCCATAGGCAGCATGCCAGCAGGACTCATTTCTCTTGAACTCCTCCTGCAGTCCCGCAATCTGCTGTTGTAATATCTACCAGTAGAAAAAAAGTGTGCCCTGTCATTGCCTGCTCTGGACTAGACATGCCCACCTTATACACTCAGAAGGACTCATGGAGTCTTTTGTTCTGCTTAAAGGTCTACAGTATAAAGTTCTTCAATATAAAGGTCTGCAATATAACATTCGAAATGATTTCTTAAAGAAACTCCCCCCCAAAAAACACTACCCTGCAAACTCCTGCATTTAAAACAAACCAATTGTTACAAAGTGAGCAAAGTCCTTGCTGTGTGAAGGAAAATTAGGAAATGCAAACTAATCATCCAACATTAAACCCACCATTAAATGTGGATGTTTAAGAAAAAAAAAGCAAGGATACAAGTTATATTTTAATGTCAGTCCATCAGATCTTCAAGTAGTGACAAGTGTATATGATTAGTTAAATGGTCTTTACAAACACCAGGGGATCACAAAGACATAATTTTCAACTGAGTTCAGGAAAATGAAAGTAGTGAAATTTGGTGCATTTTGGACCAGAGTTTTCCATATACACTCATCTCCATTATTTTTGCCTACTCCCTTCTCTTTCCCTCACCTGTGCTGATGCCAACTCTGAGCCCTCTTCTTTCAAAGCACTCATGGTGGATACCGCAAACACGATGTTGGTGGAGGTAAGCTAGAAACGTGCAATTTGCTCTGTAATCAATCGTCACTTGCAACCCTTTCCTACTTTCCCTTTATTTGTGTATCATCTGCCCATCATCATCCTTTCTTTGCTGTGATCTCCCTGGTCAGAATTTGGGGCATCCATTGGACATTTTCAAGAAGCAGCAAACTTCTGAGTGTAGGCACCACACAGTTAAGTGTCTCAGAAAGTGTTTTGTAATCGATTTGTGGAAAACTTTTCTGCACTCACTATGTTATCAATCAGGTGAGAACAAAAGATTCAAACAATTCTATCAAATTTCATCTCTAGAGCTAGACATGGTCAGGAAACACAATTATGCCCTGGCAGAAATTCTAACATTTTTTGTTTTAATCCCAGGTGGAAATAAAGCTGATGTTTCAAAATATTGTGCCCAAAAGGTATTAAAAATATTTTTATTTAAAATATTAAAATTACCTCACTGAAACAGTTAATAATTTCCTGTTGTAAATGTTATCTTGAGTGAAATGTGGATCATGATCAGAGAAAACATTATGTGTATGGTATAAAAATCTGTATTTCAAAAATGTATTAATGAAAAATATATACAGTAGAGAAAGTTTGAACAAAGTACTGTCTTGCCAGTCTCATTTGTTCTGAAACTTTTCTGGTCAAGACAATAACTGAAATTGTCAGGTTGCTGTCAAAAACCAAATCAGTTTGGTTTAGACATCCTTTTGCAGCAGAACAGTGTTCCAGACATTTCTGAGCATTAGCATTGCCTAGTCTTCCATCCTATAAAAATATAGCTTTTATCTGCCCCTGTCTCCTTTATCACTGTCTCACATGGCTCACGATTTTTTTTCTTCTCTTTATTAGTGACTCTTCTAGAAAATTACTTAAAGTCACATTATGCCTTGCTATTGTTAATAGGGATAATAGCCACAGATATTCAGAGGTTGCTTTATCACTAAGGAGGCTGAAATGGAGGATTCAAACAGACAGAATCCCCTAAAGGAACTTAGAACAAAGCACAATGACTCAGGGATGTTATTAGGCAGGTTAGGTTGTTAGATACACAGCTAGATATCATAAAAATACCTCAAAGCCAAAGGTCAGGGTAGTTTTAAGAAAAAAATCAACAAACTCCCAGCTCAGGATGAGAATAGAGAATGACAGCCAATAACGCTGTGCCATCGGCACAATGGCTCTTTATATCAAAAAGGTGTAAGGCTCACTATAGCAGGAGTTCAAAATTTTTCAAGATCCAGCTCGGGTCTGGTAAAACCAGTACAAGTAAGTATAAGGAACATGGGAACCTCCCACCCTTCCTTACAAAATAGAAAGCATAACCTTATTTTTTTTCTTATATTAAAAAAATATGGGATGTACATTTAAAGCACAAACCAAAGCAATGTCCTATTAACATGAAAAATCTTCACTGTACACACAACTGTCCTCAAGAAGTAAAATGAATAATTGGCCATCAGTGCCAAATGGAAGGATTTTTGTACTAGCATAAGATGCCTTCACGAAAGGAGGCTGAGAACTGCATATTTAGTCTACAGAAGACAGCTTACTTGTATTTCTTCTGCTTTCACGTTTTCTCCAGTGACTCTAGCTGTTCCTTTGAACTTGCTATGGGCAATTTTTTCTTTTTGCAGTGGGTAAATTTGGTCTCTATTGTATTCCAAAGGGTGAGTCAGCTCCTGGCTTCTGACAGTCTTGAGCTGGTCCATTTGTTTTCTGTTCAGAAGGCAAATAAAGTGTATGAATTTGGCATAAAGACTATTACATAGGACTATCTTTAGATGTGCATTCTTTGGGCATGATTTTTGGAGGGCTTGGGCATGTCCCATATACACTGAGACTCCTGGGAGTAGCAAGTTATCAGCACTTGTCAAAATTGAGCTCCTGGATCACTAGGAACACTCAAGCATGCATTCAGATGCAAAATTTATTCTATTGGGTAGATGAAACAATTCTCATTGAAATTTTCTGACAACATAATGACCATGAACTTAAAGGCTTTTAAACATTTTCTGCTCACAGAGATAGCTAAATTAGGGCAGACCTGCAGAAGGCACAGCTTGTTCCCTTGCATTGTACCAATGAAGCACTTGATCGTGCAAGGCAGCACAGTCATTCCTACAAATAAGAACAGTCATAGACCTGAATGTACTTGCTATAGGTAAATATACTCCAAGAGTTAAATGTGGGAGATCAGCACACAAAAGAGATTTTGCCTTTGAACTCAATGTCTCAAGGCATGAGTGGTGTGGAAATGCACTTAAAAATGCAGCCAGAGGGGAAGAGTATCATTAATCTCAAGTCAAGAGAAGTAGGAATTCTCCTTACATTAATACAGTTAAATTAGCAAATATAGCCCCTGCTCGATTATGTCCAGCCTACCACTGCTCCATATCCAGAAAAGTTGCCCTGAAATACAACATACTAGAACAAAAGCAAAATGCAGTATCTATACATAACAACTTCCACTGAAGACTGAACAGTACTGTCTTAAGTTTCTTGCACCTAATCAGAGCTGGAGCATGAACACATCAGCCCTCCAGCACTGTGCTAGGCGATGCTGGGCAAGGCTGTTCAGCAGACAACTCAGATGCAGCCACCCTGGTCAGCAGGGTAAGCCAGGTTAGTCATATGGAGGTGTTATGCTGTGCCTCTTTGCCTCAGGGCTAGAAAACAGATCATGGCCTGAGGAAACGTAATAACCAAGGATGCCAAGAGCACACACAATTGTTCTTTGGAGCCTCAGATAGTCAGCTCATGCCCTAGCTATAAATTGCAAATAGGAGCTAGGTGCACATCACAGATATAAAATATAGAATAAAAGGCTAAGTGCTTTTTTAAGATAGAATCACAGCTAGAATCACAGAATCTTAGTGGTTGGAAGGGACCTTTGAGATCATCGAGTTCAACCACATTAAAAAACAAAACAAAAACAAACAAACAAACAAAAACCTTAAAAAAACCCAAAACACACCAAAAAACCCAAAAAACAAACAAAGAAAAAAACCAAAAACCCACAACAAACCCATAAAACCCAGAAAAACCACACACAAAAAAAGCACCCACCAACTAAACCCCACACCAACACCCCACCACAAACCAATACTCTTGGGCACTAGTGTATGCTCTGAAGCGCCATGTCTACATGTTTCTTAAATACCTCCAGGGTTGGTGACTCCACCACCTCCCTAGCAGGCTGTTCCAGTGCCTTACCACTCTTCCATTAAAGTAATTCTTCCTAAAAGAAGTTTAGGAAGTTTGTGTTTGTATTTATGGTTTAATACCATAAATTGCTCCTGTAAGCAATTGTACTCACAGAAATGGTAGGAAGCAGAAAATTGATAGCTGCCTTCTTGGTAAAGACTTACTATTTTAGAGGAAATGCATATTTGGTCTTGAAATCTGAGTGCCTGGAAGTTCTAGTATTTTAAGTGTTTTTCCATATAATGCTCTTTCCATCTTTAGAAAATGCTGAGCTGCAATAGTGGAAGGTCCAGGTGAATGAAAGCCCTGCTGTGTCTTTATCTGAAAGGTGGCTGCTTAAAGTGGAGAGAAGAGCTAAGCAAGAAGAGGAAGAAGGTCTTCTGGGTCTTCCCTCTCTTTTAACCTGATTGTAGTTATGTA
>BJBW01005734.1:0-54058 GCA_004320125.1 Scolopax mira
CTATCACTACTCCCCGTGTCTTCACTGACACATGTGTTTATGTGGTCTGGGGTTTGCTCACATTGCTCTGTTATGCGTCAGGGGCTCCTCACTAACAGTGAGCACACACAGAATCTTAGAATGGTTTGAGTTGGAAGGGACATTACCCCTTGTCCTATGACTCCACCCCCCCGATCACCAGTCCCTCCCCATCTCCCCTGGAGCCCCTTTAGGGACTGGGGCTGCTTTAGGGAAGGGGCTGCTATAAGGTGTCCCTGGAGCCTTCTCTTCTCCAGACTGAACAACCCCAACTCTCAGCCTGTCTTCAAAGGAGAGGCACCCCAGCCCCCTGAGCATCTTCGTGGCCTCCTTTGGACTCCCTCCAACAGGTCCATGTCCTTCTGATGTTGGGAACTGCAAAGCTGGGTGCAGTGTCCTTGTGAGCGGGGACAAAAATCTGTGCTCAGACATTGGGAAGGCACAGAGGGAGAGATGGGGGTGGGAGATAAAAGCCAAAAATCCCCCTCGCCTGGTACCCTGCCCCTTGGCAGCACAGGGAAGCAGGCGGTGGGGTTAGATGTGATTTATCTCCAAGGTCTTTGCCACCAGAGACACGGGAAATTTCACATTTCTCTGCTGCTATAGCTCCGAGTGTGTGTCAACCCTTCTGAAATGGCAAGCCAGAAAGTAAAACAAGAAAGATGAAAGTTTTGAATGAAATAAAGCATTCCATTCAGATTCTGTCAATTTTGAAGGATTTTTTTTGGTTATTTTATGAACGAAAGAAGCAAAGAACATTTCGTAAGAGCAATTTCTCATTCCAAAGCCAGTGTTTGACTTTTGCAAGAACAGAATTCATTTCCCCCAACAGAAGTGCTTTGGCAGTTTGGAGACAAGTTTGTGAAACATGGGGATGTTGAATCTTCTTTTTTTTTTTTTTTTTTTTCCTTAAAAGACAAAGTTTTAAACTTTTAGATCTTTCTAAGTTAAAGACGATAAAAAATTGGGTGGAAAAAGTCCCTCTCTCTTCTTTCCCTGTCAAACAAGCAGGCTGTGTTTGCAGACTGTGTGCCAGATCATCAGCATTGACAGTACATCAGCTACTTCGGTCAAGTGTGAAGTCTCCTCACTGTGAGAGCAATAAATTCACAAATCAAAACTATCCTTCCTGAGACTGAAAGAACTTTACTGCTGGAAAACAGCCACACGCTGGTTTTCTTTCATACCATGGTGATAAAGTCCTCGGGTATTTATTTCAAGTTTCCTTGGTTTAAGAAAAACTTTGAATGCACGGACCTTGTATGGAGCGAAAGAGTGTTTATATTTGGCAATAAAGGCCTTAGATAAGGTATTATCCCCAAATAGGGGGTCTGTAGGCACTCAGAGCCCCTCCACCCCCTGAGAGGGAAGAGGGCTTGCATCACTGCAACCCTGATGTTGAAAGCAGTAGCCTGGGCTGCGGAAACATGGGGTGGGTTGCCCCGTAGCACGTCGTGGGGCTTGCGGTAGCTCTCGGTGTCCCCATTGTCTCCACGGGCTGGGGCTGCACCTCGCAGGCTGGGAGCTTTTGTTCTGCACAGGAAGATGACTGCACGGCTGTCCTTGCCCCGAGGCTCCTGGCGGTTTTTTTTTCCAAAAAAAAAAAAAGGCCTTCCCTTCGTGAATCACAATATGCACTCACCGGCCAATTCTGTTTGGCTTCCAAACTGTTTACTCCGTAGCTGATATATTCTTACCTCCACCCTCCACCCCAGCTTTACCTCCACCCTCTTTTTTGTTCTTTTTAAGGAATAGCCAAGGGAAACCAGGGCAGCCTTTCCAAAATTTGGCTGGAGAAATTAAACAGATTTTTTTTGTTGTTGTTGTTTTGTTTTGTTTGTTTGTTCCCAGCAGGTCCTGTTTTTATGGTGGGGTACCCGTAAGCACCAGACCCAAAAAGGCCAACAGCATCCTGGCCTGTGTCAGGAACAGTGTGGTGAGTAGGACTCAAGAGGTCATCTTTGCCCTTGGTGCTGTCTCCTAGAAGGAGTGAGAAGTCTTGTTGTGTCTCAGGAACGAGCCCTGCTGGCCCCTTGTGACTCCCTTGCCATCTACTACCCCTTGCCCACCTCGTGGCTGAGCGTGTTGCCTTGGGACATGGGGAAATCTCCAAATGCTGACTTCTTCAGCTCACAGCTCTGGTGGTTTGATGGACCTGGCCAGCCCTGCCCTGTAGTTGCAAAGGGACTCCTTGGACCCACAAAGGTGTGTCCCTGTGCATGGCCAGGCTGGTTGGAGGATGCTGGAGGGACCAAAAAATGCTTTAAGCCCACCAGCACCAGGGGTGTGTGGGATTCAGCCCTGCAGGAGAGAGACTCAAGGATCCCTCCTGTTCATGACACCAAGTCTGCAGGAGCAGCAACTCAGCTCCAGTGTTTGCAGTGGGATTTTGCAGTGGAAAATATTTCAGAAAATAGGAGTGTGTGATCAAAAAAGGGAAGAAAAAAGCAAGGAGGGAAGGAGAGGGCAGAGTGGAATTCAGGGAGGGTCTTGTTCCTACTTCAGTGAGATTAAGATTTCAAATGGGAAGTACCCCTACTGTCCTGGACCTGGTTTCTTCCTCAGGGATGAAGACAGATGTTCCCCTGTCTCCTAAAGGGGCTTCTTCTTCATGGGAGCTTTCCCTAAAGAGGAGGGGGCTGCAGGGATGGGCTGGCCAAGCTGTGGACCCTGTGGGTACCACCGCACCTCGGGCATCACTGCCAGTGCTGCAAGGCCACCAGGGGAATCACCTTCACAGCCCTTCTGCTGCAAGAAATCAGATTTATGCAGGGCCTGAAGGTCGTCCCTTTCACCTGGGGGAAAGGTGAAATGATGGGAAAGTGGGGCTCATTATGATTTTTCATAGATACTAGACATTTTCCTCCCCCTCTTCAGAGATAATTTGGAATTGTTGCAAGCCATCAGGCTGTGTCCCAGCTGGTCCCTTTTTCCTGGTGTCACCCAGAGCCAAGCTGGATTCCTGGGGATCTTTCTGTTGGCCTTCTCCTCTGTGACCTCCCACCAGGGCAGTGTCTGCTCTCCTGCCCCACTGCTGCCTCCCTGCTGGGGCTGCACAAAGATGCTCAGCTCCGTCTCCCAGCAGGCACTGGAGCACCAGACCACATGCAAATAGTCTTTGCTGCTTAAAAAGGGAGGGTGAAAAAAAAAAAAAGCAAAACTTTCCATTCCATTTTGGTTATTTATTTGCTTTTGACCAAAAGCCAAACTTTTCCAAAGAAAGTAAACAGTTTTCATGCAAACTTTCTATGAATTGCAAACCACCATGTGTTCAGTAAAACCCCAGTATCAACAGCTTTGCGTCTGTCCTACTTTAGACCTTTCAAAGGAGGAGACCTTTAAAGCCCGTACACTCTTTTCTGGTGGGAAAAATCTGTGAGAAAGGGAGAAATTGTCAAACTTGGGTGATTGTCTGCACTCCCCACCGCCCTGCGAAATAGCACTGGACCCCAAAGTGGATCCAGCAGCTTTGTGTCTGTGGCCACAGAGCAGTTCCCTATCTATCTGAAAAAGGCTCTCTCAAGCCTCCCCGTAATCTGTTAATTAACCGCTGATAAATGTAATCCTGGGTGGGGGAGTGTGGGTGGGTGGGAGGGTTTAATCCCCCCGCCGTCTGGCGCAGCCCCAGGGGGNNGGGCGGGGGGGAGGGGGGGGGGGGGGGGGGGGGGGGAAAAAACAGCCCTTTGTGTGGCGGGGGGGGGGGGCCGCGGGGGGGGGGGGGGGGGGGGGGGGGGGGGGGGGTTTAATCCCCCCGCCGTCTGGCGCAGCCCCAGGGGGTGCACAGCTGTACAGATGTTCTGGCATCGCATGTGGTGGCCGTGGGTGTTTGCCTTTAGTGGGAGCAGGGAATCGGGTCCAACCCTTTATCCTAAATCCTTCACTGCTCTAAAAGCTGCCTGTTTTTAGCAGCCACCGTCCATTCGAGAGGCGTGTTTGCCCAATGCAAGGAAAAAAAATCTTTTTTTTTTTGGTTGTTTTTTTTTTTTTTTATTTGTTTGGTTTTTTTCCTGGTGACAAGCATCTAAATCGCGCCCGACATCCCCGATGCTGGCGTCGCCAGTTCCTGAGGCTTGGCTCCACCTGGCCACCCAAACTGGGATCTCCCTCTGCAGATCCGGACAATACCCAGCCTTGATGGCCTCTGCTTACTTCCCGCTGGGAGCTCTCCCCATAAAACCCTAACTCCCCGGGGAGTTTAACAACCGCCCGACGAATTACCTTTGTCTGCAGCCGAGACCGGGGGTTCCTGCATTTGTGCTGACCTTGTTCCTGTCTCCCGCCTGTCCCTTAGCTGCCTGTCTCTGCCCGTTTCCTTCTCTTCCGGAGGGCTGGGCACCAGAGCTGCCTCGTCCCCTGGTGCCCTCCCAGGCTGGAGATGTGCCGAGGGGCTGCTCTGGACCACCACCATCCCCCCTGCCAGGCTTGGTGTACTGGTGTCCCCCAAGGCTGGCTCATACCTTGGGGAGAGAAGAACAGATGGTGCAACAATAGGCTTTGTCCTGAGCTGCTCTCTCCATGGAGCACACATGGTCCTGGGGTTTAGGCAGGGTTGGGTCCCCTCCAGGTAGACAGTGGTCCATTTGTTGCCCCTTTTCCCTTGCTTGAAGGGGTTTTGAGGGATGATGATTGCATTGCTCCCACTCCCTGCCCTCTCTGGCAACACCATCCTCATGGGCACAAGCCCAGATGGAAGCTGCTGGGGTGGAAAGCTTCCAGGGGGGCCTAAAGGAGAGATGGGGAAGGATTCTTGATCAGGAAGTAGAGTGATAGGATGAGAGGTAATGGTTTTGAACTGAGAGAGGGGAAGTTAGATGAGATATTAGGGAGAAATTCTTTGCTGTGAGTGTGGTGAAACACTGGGAAGAAGTTGCCCAGAGAAGCTGTGGCTGCCCCATCCTTGGAGGGGTTCAAGGGCAGGTTGGAGGGGTTTTGGAGCAACCTGGTCTGGTGGGAGGTGTCCCTGCCCAGGGCAGGAGGTTGGAACAGGATGATCTTTAAGGTCCCTTCCAACCCAAACTGTTCTGTGACTATGATTCTATGATTTGTATGCAGAAGGGGCTGGACCTGCATCTCGGTGGGTTGTTTTTTTTCTGCCCCATGTGCTGGCCTTGAAGCGTTGGTTTTGCCTGGTGTTGACTTCAGATGAGCTGGTCCATAACCACTGAAGGTTGCTTTTCCATCTGGATGGATGCATTCCCTTCTCTCCTTTCCTTTTCCCCCTCCAAGTCTCTCCATTTTTAATCTAGCAAGACAAAGAGGCTCAAAATCTCTGGAAAGCAGCTCTTCAAAGCTCCCTCCTCTGGGGGCATCTCAGATCTGTGCCTTTTGCTGAAGCCCCATTTCCACACATTTCAGCCCAAGCTGTCAACGATGTTTTACTTCACCAAATGCTTGTACCCTTCAGCTGAAAGATTTTCATCGATTCTTGGTGTATTAAACACAGAGCATTTCACAGTGGTTTTATATCTTTATAAAAGGAATTAATGTCACTATGCTCTTTAGTCCATAATGAAGTTTTTTTCTGCTTTTTTCTTCCCGTGACTGCTTTAAGTGTCTGTCAAGCATGTGTCTGGTTGGATCAGTATTGGGCAGCTGGGGAAATAAAGGGTTTTACAGTCAGGAAAGCTGGCAAAGCAATGAATAGTACCTAAAGATTGCGTGGCAGTTATGGAAAGTCAATTTTCAGTTCAAAATTATCATCTGCCATTTAAAAAAAATAAAATAGGAAAAACATCAAATTACAGAGATATACCAGTGATTTATTTGTGCAGTCAAAAGAGCTTTGATTTTGGGAAGCAAATGCAGAAAAAGCAGTGAAAGTCTCCGTGATCACACCATTAGCTCCATCCACAGGATGAAGTGTGCCTGTGTGAAGCGCTCGTTAAGTTTGCTGTAATCAGGATCTGATTGGAAGTGGGTCAGGCAAACAAAAGGGGCTAATTTTGGGTAAAGAAATAATTTTCTGTGAGTAATTAGGATGTGTATTCATGGGTAAAGCAGTTTGCAAATTTTGGCTGCTGTGTAAACATAGTCATAATTGTTATTAATGGAGTAAGGAAATATTGTGACAGACAGCAGTCAGGATGAACTTCTCCAAGCCATGGGGTTTTCTAGAGAGGAATATGAATACGGAGGAACCATCTGTACATTCAGAGAAGGCAGGTGGTGTTTTAACCAGCTGAAGAGACATGGATAAGGCTGCAGTTTTCATCTTGGTCCCACATACCCTTGCCATGCCAGCAGGACCATGGCAGGTGGAGCCTTGTTCCCCCATTTCTCTGTGGCTGCAAGGAGGAACAAGGCAAAGGACGTTGGAATGTTGATGGGAAAGACTCCATCCAGCCAAGCAGCTCATGGCTGGCCCCAGCCAGTGGCTCTCCTGCCCCTGCAGACACTGGCCCTTGGACCTTGCCCCTCAGCCTGGATGCTGACTGCTGGGTTGTCACCCCCTGCCCACTCCCACAGGAAAGGGAGCGGGGTTTTGGCATTTGCCAGCACTGACATTTTGAGGAAAACACATGCTTTATTTGGAGCTGTACTATTTTTGGTCAGAAAACTGGAAACCCTCAAAATGTCTACCCCAGGTTTTTCCACTTCAGATCCAACAGGAGTTTGTTTTTCCTTTTCTTTTCCTCAGGGGTTTCAGTAACTTTCCTTTGTCTTCCACAGGCTCTGGAGCTTTTTTATTACTTATTTTAATACTTTGATACTTTTTTTTTTTTTAAGTGCAAAATCAGAAGAAGATTTCTTCTGAACAGGGTGAGTCCAACTCCTTGAGCGTAGAGACCTGACTCCTGGAAGATGCTCTGCTAAACAAGGGAAAGGAATGAGGGAAGCTGGAAAGAAACCTCTGCCCAACTGCATCTCTTGAAAGCCAAAGACCATGAGTGTAGGTCTCCTCCTAAAAGGGCTTTAATAGTCATTTACAAGAGCTTTAATAGTCGTTTTGCTGGTTTGGGACTGTAATTTTGCTCTTGGGCTGATTTCCCTCTGCTGGCAGCAGGGAGGAGAGCGGGTCCTTGGCCTCGGGTTCTCTCCACCAGCATCATCAGGGTGCACAGCGACTGGTCCTGCTGGTACCAGTGGGCACGGGCAAAGGACATGCCCCCTGCTCCTCCCCACACAGAGGGGAGACAGGGGGTCCCAAACCCCCAGAGAGAGAGATGGGGGAAAAAAAATAACATTGTGCATAAACATGTCAGAGGTTTTGGGGACTCAAAAACCACAGCTTTAAAAGATGTCCAGCCATGTAACACCTTGTTTATGTTTTCAAAGGCTGATATATGAGTTTAAAACACAAGTTTTTATAACTGTCATTCTAAAATATCTCATGCTTTCAAAGGAGGATGAAATTTCCTTATAGCTTGATTTGAAAAGTATTTCAAGTCTTGAAATTGGCGGAAGAAAGGGATTTTTTCCTTTTCCTTTCTTCTTTCCCTTTCTCTTTTCCTCCTCCTCCTCCTCCTCCTTCCCTTTCCCTGTTTTTTTTCCCTTTTTTTAATTCATTTTTTTCCCTTTTTCTTCTTTCCTTTTTCTCTTTCTTTTTTCCTTCTCCTTTCTTTTGACAGAAACAATTTGCCTCATCCACTAAAGACTCCTAAAATGCTTCTCTGATCTAAAACTTCCATCCCAGCTTGCAGAGGGAGCCCGTTGCTTCGTCCCTCAAGGTGGTGCAAGAAGGGTGGGCACAGGAGTAAGTGATGGCAAATTTATGAGGTCCCGCCTTATGAATTTATGGGAAAGGCAATAAAAGTGGTTTTAAGGGTGTATCTGTATGTCTATGCTTCAATCTGTGATAGAGCCACAAAAGCCTCATTTCCTCTGTTAGCACAAAAGCCCTCATAACCACAGAGCTGATGGGAAGGCGCTGAGGTCAAAACCACTTTAGAGGGGGTTTTAATGGCCATATAAGCCAACCTGGGATTGTGAGACTCCTACTAGGGCGTCTTAGAGAAGCAGCCTTCTTATCTCCCTGCTGTGGTGACCTGCTGATAATGTCCAGCTGCCACGAATAAAAAGCCACCTCGGAGTTCTCAATAGGCAGCTGAGAGAACATGCCCAGCTCGCTGCTGGAGGTGGGGTGAGAAGTCCCATGGAAGAGCCTGTTGCCCTCTGATTTTAGATGGCCAAGACCATGTGCTGAACTTTCACACTGGTGGAGTGTAAGTGGCTTTAAGTGACTCATCAGGGCTGGTCTGAGCAAATCATACAATCATAGAATCACAGAATGGTTTGGGTTGGAAGGGACCTTACATATCATCCAAGAGTCCCTCCCCAGCAAGGTCTCCTGAGAGCCTACTCTTCTCCAGGCTGAACACTCCCCAAGTCTCTCAGCCCCCCTCGCAGCAGAGGGGCTCCAGCCCTCCCAGCATCTCCATGGCCTCTAACAGCTCCATGTCCTTCTGATACTGGTGGCC
This sequence comes from Scolopax mira, assembly GCA_004320125.1. NCBI lineage: Eukaryota > Metazoa > Chordata > Aves > Charadriiformes > Scolopacidae > Scolopax > Scolopax mira. The sequence continues at coordinate 8,436 of BJBW01005734.1, forward strand.
TCAAAGCTGGACACAGCTACTGGCCCCTCAGCTTTAGGCAGCAGCTTGTGTTTGATGAGGAGCACCACCTGAGAACTAAAGGTGATTAGAAAGAACATATCCACCTCCAGGCTGAGTCCTTCCAGAAAGCGAGCAAAACCATGGCACAGCCAGTAATTAAATATCCGTTTTCTATTGAAGATTGGCCGTATTTTTCACTTCTCCTGGAGGAGTGGTGGCCTTTCCTTGGCCTCCTGCCCTGCGCAGACGATGGTCCATCAGTGCAGCCCCAGCTCCGGGCTGGCAGCGGGAAGGGACCCCTGAGCCAAAGCATCTGTCTGGCTTTGGGGGATTTACCCCGTGAACCGGAGCTCGGGGACTTGGCTCGGAGCTCGCTCACATCCTGCTGGGCAGGATTCGCTCTGCAGACCCCCACATTTTTTAATATCGGGCTGGGGATTTATCTCAAATCAGAGCAAATCTGGGAATCTGCCCTCCCCTAAATTCTCTAGGGTCTTTGTGCTGCTGTGGCTTGGCAGAAGGTGCCCGTGAAGGGTTACCCCGTGGCTGGCAGAGGGCAAAACGGCCTCACCTCGTGACACAACCCCCTTTTCTTTGTCACCCCAGCGTGCCTCGCTGCTGGATGCTCCCCTGGGCTCCAACCTGCCCGCTGCCTGGGAGGGTGGTTCCTATTAACCAGCTTTAATAGCTGCTGCTATAAAGGCAGGCTGACAGCTGCTGGAGAAGCCCTCTGCTTTTGTGTTTTTGTCTTTCCCCTCCGCCGTGGGCTAGCTGCTTGCTGCAGGGAGCCAGAATTGTTCTATTAAAAGTATTTTTTCCCCCGGACGGAGGGAAGTTCTCATGCACTCTGCCCTGGCCACCCCCTGACCCGCGCTGGCTCCGCTCTGAGCAGCCTTTTATTCCGCATGGCCGGGTGATTGGAAGCAGACCCGAGTGGGGGGACCTGCCCGAGCTCATTCCCCCAAAAAGAAATGAGGGTTTTGAGGGCCTTTTTGGGGTGGGCAGAGGTGGGTTTGGTCCTGGGGCTGTGCGGGGAGAGCCACCATCCCTGTCTGTTCCTTGGGGCGCTTCAGGCACTTCTTGGTGAGCATCACTGGGCTAATTTGCAGGCTGCATCCTCAGAAAAGCCTCTCCAGCTGCCTGTTAACTCTTGGAACCAGCAGTTTTACCAGCAGGAGGACTGAAGCTGAGGCTTTTCCCCAAGGTCTTAGGGGTAGAAACTCAAGGGGTTTGCAAAAAAGGGTTCAGCTCCGGGGGTTTTGCAGCTGCCCTGGTGTCCCCTGGGTGAGAGGACACATCCCGCTGTAGTTGCACAAGTGCCACCTCGCTCCTCTCCCACCCTTCAGTCCAGCAGTGAGTCCATCCCTACGTATTGTCACCCACGGGGAGGTGTCACACACAGTCAGGGAGCCCACCCCTTCCCCGGGGCTGGGCCAGGGTGGTGGCCCCTGGAGATGAGCATCAGGCTGGGGCTCTCCCTCCTTCCATGGAGCTCAGGTGTGACAAGGTGCTCACTGGAAACAATTTTTGTCACGGGAAGCCCACCAGGACTTTTTGAAAGTCCCCCCTCCCCGTGACAGCAAGCAATCGCTTTATTTCCCTGACTCTTTTCACAGGGAGGCAGAAAGATTTGCTGGTTTCTGAGGCCAAAATATTCTGATGGTAAAAATTCTCCCATGATTTTGACAGGCTCTGGATTCTGGGAGTTATTTTTCAGAGCCCCTTACAAAAGGCAGACTCGGTTTCTTCCCAAGGAAAGCTCTTATCAGGGAAACACCCCTCCGCTGAATTTCCTGTGCGGAGACATATCCTGAGAAGTGGATTTAATTTTCTCCTTGTTTGCGGCATCCAATTTAGAAAGAGAAGGAGAATTTTCCATCTGTCAGCATTTAAAGGTGCCTTCACCTGAATGAATCCCTTTTTGGGACAGTCCTCTGGTTCAGATACCCGGTGAGCAAAACCCTCTCCACATAAAAAGAGTTTATTTGAGCTCCTCACGAGGCGTCTTGCATTGATCCTCACTTGAAAGGGGAGCCAGGAAGGATTTTTAGCCCCAGTTTACACTGGGACAACCGGTGCACGAGGCGATTAAGGGACTTGACTGTGGTCATGCGGTGAGTCTGTGGCAGAGACGGGGTTGGCCTTCAAAATTTAGATCACTGCCCTAATTTCTGGTCGTCTTTCCTTCTTCATACCCTCAGTCATTGCTGCCTTTTCCTCCCATGGAATAACAACTGGATTAACTTGTCAGATAAAGGTCTGCTCGAGTAGCAGTTAATTTCAAGGGAGAAAACCAGGATGTGACACTTAGGACGTGAAAAGTTTTATGGGCAAAATTCCTTGGGAATTCTGCTCTGTAGTCATTACTACATGAGTACTCAAGGCTCGTTGTCCTCCAAAGGCCAGCAACGTCTGTCCCTGTGCCAGCAGAGCCAAGACCCTTGTGAGTTGGAGTTATGGGGGCAGTGGTGGCTTCGGTCAGTCTCACAGCCCCAGCGTAGGGTTAGTAACAAATCATGGAATGGTTTGGGTTGGAAAAGGCCTTAAAGATCTTAAAGACCTTAAAGATCATTGAGTTCCAACCCCCTGCCCTGGGCAGGGACACCTCCCACCCGACCAGGTTGCTCCAAGCCCCATCCAGCCTGGCCTTGGACATCTCCAGGGATGGGGCAGCCACAGCTTCTCTGGGTGAAATCATGAGCTGGTGCTTTCATGACAAGGAACCCCTTCCTGATGCCCTTTGCCAGCCATCACCCTTAACAGTCCACACATTCCCCATAACACGTTCCCCACCTCACACCTCCCCTACAGATTACAAACGTTTGCCTGGGGTTAAAAATGTGTATCCCAGGGCGTTGAGAGCTTTTATGCATCCTTGGAATGAGAAACGGCGCTCCGTCTACTCATTCCTTTTATTTGTCGTATCGAGTGAACGCTTGACACAAATCCCTGCCTTTTAGCTGGGAACACGGTTACTCCTGCAGCCTTTTATAAACTCCCTTTGGCAACGGTACAAAAGGCAGAGGAGTTTTGGGGGCGCATTCCCTGCAGCTGTTGTAATCTTTGCAAACCCAGTCCTCGTTTCGCCGGGGGGAATAGAAGTAATGATGCTCACCATAATAACACCGATGACGATGAGGATATAGTTATTACATTTTCATCGGAGGCTCTCTAAGCACTCTATAAACTACAGCTAACCTTCAAAATAAATAATCCTGCAGGACATATAAGTATTATACTGCATTTTGCGTGGTCCCGTCAAGCTACAGAAAAGATAGAATAAATCCTAAATTACAGACTACCTTAAACTTTCTTCTAATCATATTGTTAAATATTGAAATATTCCTTGCCCTAATACCTTTCATAATTAAAACTTCCATCTTGAAATATTTTGAAAAAGCCTAAAGATGAGCCAGGGAGCATGAGAATCTGTAGGAAACCCCCTCAACCCTTTTTGTGTTGTTTTCAGCATATCCGAGGTATGAAAAATGGGAGTTTTCCTCTTTTTGAAACACTGCTGCTGTGTTAAGTAACAAAGTGCCTGAACCCAGGTGCAGGCAGCTCTTTTTATCCAGAAAACACTTTTAGTTAGAACTATTGGAAAGCTGATATTTTTACAAAAACTTGGAGATGATTCCTGCTTTTCCCCTTAACTTTTGGCAAAATTATCTGCTAATCCCCCCCCCCTTTCATAATTAATTCCTCTCACTTTCCAATCCCTCAAGGGTTTTTACTACTATCTCTGTTTAAATTATTAGATAGGGAATAGTTCTCATCTTGCCATGTATTTGTGCAGTTTGCTTTTCCTTTACTGTTCCTTTAAGCACTGATCACACAATGATGTACAAATGCAATTATGTGCTGATTGAAGATCTGATATTCAAATCGAGTGCTTCAGACTGTATCTTGATAATCCAGATTAATCGTTTTCGCTGTTGGATTTTTTGGGTGTTCCAACAGTACGAGAGAAGAAAACACTCCTTAGAATAAATAAACCCCTTTTAATATATGAAAAAGTGTTTGCAGAAAAAAGACCTCCCCTCTCTCCCAGTAATTCTAATAAAAAGTAGTGATTTCTCTAAAGCCATAGACAGTAAGTGAGCCTGGCCAATTGAAACTAATAATTACATATTTCCCTTGAAATGACTTGCCCAAGGTCACGCTGCAAATCAATGGCAGATTCGATAATTTAACCCAAGAGCCTGAAACCCAATATCCTGCTCTCACCACTAGAAAACCGCTGCACAACTGGCTTCCAATCTGGAATGATGCATGATGTAAGGAGAAAAAACCTAGATGTTTCAGGCTTTTTTCCTGTATGCTGCTCATGTATATAGAATTTCTGTTTTCCTTGGTCTAGCATAGTAAATACTCGGACACATTTTGTGTAAAAACATCTTGAAATGTTGTCAGAAGCTGCTGGGTCTGTCAGCTAAAAATGACACCTGGGGCTGCTGAGAGAACTACTAAAGTTGTGGGCGCCTCCTTTTCTTGTTTAAAGAGTAATTCATATGGTCAATCTGGTAAATAATCTAATAGCAACTGGAAAATGATTTATTTCTTTTCATTGAGGAAATTTCTCAATTTTCTTTTTCAATCTGCTGGCAATATCTTGATATTAAATTAGGTCTAGATTTATATCGATTTTTTTCAAAGACTCAAATATTTTTATATTTCAAAATCCAATGGTTTTTTTTTTTTTGGTTCCTGCATTTTCTCACAATTACTTGCAATAGAATGAATGAGATGAGGGGCTCTAATTTCATTTCCCCCCTTTTTCTCCACTTTGTGTGTTCCATGGTAGAGGTTTGTCCAAAGGAAACATGGTAAAATAAAAAAAAAAAAAAAAACAAGCAGAAAACTGAGTTTCTTTGTGATGTTTTGAAACAAGATCTGAATACAAAAATGGAGCCCTAACCTCTGGATTTCCTGTTAGAATTTTAAAAGAAAAGGGGAAAATTCCAAGTGCAGAATTCATTCATGTGTAGAATGAGAAAACACTACGTTCTCTTCCTTCAGGACCCCTTCAAGGAGCGAGGGGGAGAAGGAATCTCCACACCAGTGGTGGGAGGTCAGGCCATGCCCTGGAGCGTGGGCAACTGTACAGGGGGTGCCTCCTGCCAAAACCATTCTTCCCATCGAGCTGGGGGACTTGTCACCTCCTTCCACCCCACCAAAGTTTGGCTGGAGATGTGGTGTTGAACTTGCTGCATGCTCTGTGAGCTCCCAAACCCCCAGACCATGGGCTTATCCCGAGGTCCCTCCTCTAGACACGTTGCTGCAAGGTTGTCATCAATTTTCCTGCCATCTCTGCTGTCCCCACAGCCTCCTACGGCAGGTGTTCCTCCAGTCCACCCACCCAGAGCCCACCAGCTCATTTTTCAGTCCCGAATTCAAGCGGCAAAAACTTTTTCCCTGCCCTTCAGAGAGCACTTGTGCAGGGAGCTATAATTAGAATAGGTTTTCTTGTCAGGCAGGAAAAGGCTCCACTCAATTCCCCCAACGCAGGGTCCCCAATGGCCCTGGCCAGTCACAAGGTCACAAAGATGCTTTGAAGAGACCGGTTAGAAACTGGGAGCCTGGTGTTATGCTTGGATGATGCACACATTTGGGGTCCATTTTCCAATGCCCACCCACAGGATGGCCAGGATCTGAAAGCAGCTCCATTTGTGGATGAGGAAGATCTTTTTTTGTCACTGTGGTGCCTTTCCCCACATGACTGGCACCGGACTGCCCTAAACCAACACCTGAGAGGTACCCATGAGGTGGATCATTTACCACTATCTCACAAACAAATGGAAAATCCTCCCCCTCTCTCTTTCGGGATGTTCTGCCTTCATGACCTTCAGAGAGTCTCAGGGGAAGGAGTGATGGGGCCCTCCTGAGACTCTCTGGTGCAGCAAATCACCAGGGATGGATGGAGAAAGCCTGAAGGGAATTGGTGATTGGGTACCAGGGACACTGACAAATCAGCATCCTGTGTGCTCCTGAAGGGTAGGAAGATGGGCTCTGCAGAAGGTCTGTTTGCTGAAATGGCATGAAATGAAAAGAGAGGCAAAACACACATTGAAACTGGACAATGTGAGTAAAGATCATCTGTGAAAATCAGGTCATCCTGTGTCTTGAGGGGAAAGAGAGCATCTTCCTGGCCTCTCCAGGTAAAATGAGAAAGGCAGTGCAATGCTTGTGGTTTGGAAGCAAGTAACAAGGAGCTATGACTTACCATGTTCCTCTAAAAGGATTACTTATGGTGTGTACTTGCCTTGGGACATCTTCTGCTGGCCTGTGAACACATGGGCCTCTTTAAGATATATATGGGCACAAGACGCTTTGTCACCAAGAACCTCAAATCTTCCATCACTTCTCAAACTCCTGGCTATGCTGAAAACTATCTCCCTGCCTGGGAGTGGAATATTAGATTCCTGGATTGAACTTCACAACTTCACAGTTTGGGGGTACTTTGATCTGAAGAGCCCAGATTAAGACACTGCAATTGAGCTTTTAATCTTTGCCCTGGAGGCATCTGGAGCTGAAACTCTCTTCAGCCTCGTTTCTTGTTTGAAATAAAATCAGATCTGTTTATTCCATAAAGTACAGTGTAATCCCCTGAAACTTAAACAGACCTCTGACCCCTGTATGTGTTTTCCAACGTGGTCCGTGTCACCAGAAGAACCACCACGGGCAGGTCTCCTCCCCTTGCGCCGTGTCCAGCTCGTGTCAGGCAAGCAGAGCAGCTCCAGGAATGCAGTCTTTAAACTTCTCTAGAAACATAACACCGAGGACAAATTAGCTGAAGTCTCATTAGCTGGGGCCTTCTGTGATATCAGGAGGAGACATCACCTGATAAGAAGCCGCTTTGCAACCCCATCCTGCGTTTCTCTTTATCATGTGTCTGGGCAATGCTTGGAGAGCATGAATCTGTTAGCAGGCCATTTACTTGTGCCTTGCCAGGTCCATCTGCAGGCTTTTTTTTTTTTTTTTTTTTTTTTTTTCCCCACTGGGAATTATTGTAACATCAAAAGTGCCACCTGCTCCTCCTTGGGAAAAAGCCAGCTCGGAGTACGCAGCCAGCAAAGCTGTCTGTGATCCATCAATCTTCCTTGTGGTAATGGTGTCCTCAAAGATGTGAAAACTGGGAGATAAATGCCTAAAAGTGGGGGATGTGAGCCCCTCAGCTCCACTTTGGGAATGTCTTTCCTTAATGGCACCGTGTAATTGCACCACGTTTTCCATCACAAGAGATGAAAAGCCTGTCTGCACCCCTGACACACTTCACTGCTGGGAGGAGTTTGGAAAGCAATGACCAGACAATCCGTGAGGCCTGGAAATTACTCCAGGGGTAAGAAATGCAAAGGTTGGTTGGTTTGGGTTGTTTTGTTGTGTTTTTCTTTCCTTTCTGGAAAGATAAGAAGCCGCACAAGAGAAGAAGAGAAGAGGAGTTATTCTTTAGGACTGGATCCTGCTTCCTCCGTGCTAATTGGTAGAGAATGGGAACGAATGGGGATGCTGACGTACAAGAAAAAGAGCTGAGTGACCTCAAACCCAGACAATATCATGCTAATTATTTCACATAAATCATAGCATAAGGAAATTTGGCACACTCTTTTCATAGAATCACAGAATGTGTTGCGTTTTCAGTCATTAGGAATAATTTGTTACAGTTACAGGAAGAGATGGCCAAATTGGAGCCTTGGTTCACGCAGGAGTGAATTAATTGATTAAATACAATTGTGCCTGATTGTGCTTAAGCTGAACTGGAACTGTTGTGCATAACCCTGTGTCACTGTCACCAAACCAAAGTGAATCCTTCAAAGTGCAAGCTGTTGTGCCCCATGCAAAATCAAAACCTTCCCTGAAGTTTGGGCTGGAGACTTTGTGACAGCAGGGTCTCCTCAAAGGGGTCCAGCATTTCGTGCCTCTGGTCACAAAGAGGATACCAAGTAAATCATCCTGGGCTGCTTCTACCCCTCTGCTCTGCTCTGCTGAGACCCCACCTGGAGCACTGCATCCAGCTCTGGAGTCCTCAGCACAGGAAGGGCATGGACCTGTTGGGGAAGATCCAGAGGAGGTCACAAAGATGTTCCGAGGGCTGGAGCCCCTCTGCTGTGAGGACAGGCTGAGAGAGTTGGGGATGTTTAGCCTGGAGAAGAGAAGGCTCCAGGGAGACCGTAGAGGCCCTTCCAGTGAAGTGATGGGATGAGGGGGAATGGTTTTACACTGAAAGAGGAGAGATTGAGATTAGATATTAGGAAGAAATTCTTTGCTGTGAAGGTGCTGAGAGCCTGGCCCAGGTTGCCCAGAGAAGCTGTGGCTGCCCCATCCCTGGAGGAGTTCAAGGCCAGGTTGGAGGGGGCTTGGAGCAACCTGGTCTGGTGGGAGGTGTCCCTGGAACTGGATGATCTTTCAGGTCCCTTCCAACCCAAAGCATTTTATGATTCTAAATCGCTGTCTTTGTCACAATGACTGTTCTCCACTGAGACATCCACACAGTACTGAGCAAAACAAGCTGTGTAAAATGGCCACCTGAAAGATAGGACCTTCCTGGATGTTACAAGCAGAGAGGAGACTGGTGATAGATTCAGGCACCTTTTCCCCAGTTCTCCTTTTTCACAAGGGTGCACAAGTCCTGCTTCCCATGGTGCGAGAGGAATCTCACCACTGGAGGCAATGTCTTTGCCTGCATCTTTGGCAAGCTCCTCCGCCAAAAGCCCATCTTCCCTCTTGAGACAGCATCTGGGTGAACTTCGAGCCAGAAGAAGCTTTTTTCTTTTTATTTTTGTCAGCCTTTTGTTTCTTGCCTCTCATTCATCCAGATCTTCTTTCCAGAAAAACAAAACAGAACGTTCACATTCTGATTTAGAGCAACCGAGGAGCTGAGTATGTTCCAACTTCCTTCTCCTTTGCCTTAATAAGGAGAAACACATAAATCTAGTGTTAGTGAAGTTCAGTCAACATACCCCAAAAATGTCACCTCCCTCTTCTCTGCTCCTTGCATGTAATTTGGTGCTTTTGCAGAATGGGGGGGTAACAGAAGCATGGGACCATGGCGGGGTTTCACAGTCAAAAATCCATATTTACTGCTTGTGAAAGGAACAAATATTTGCACCCATCAGCATTTTAACCTCAAATGATTTCATTTTTGGAATCCAAAATCTCAGAGGGAGCATTTCCCTCTGGCTTTGCTCATGTGCTCCAGTTTGTGTAACTCCTCCCCGGGCTGTGATTCTCATGTTGGTAGCTTTCATCCCCACCAGCTGATCTTTTTCCAAGCATCATGTTGATTTATTTGTCTTTGTTGGGATTCTGATAACATTTCGCCAATAAATTAGTTTTAAATTAAACTTTCTGTTGTGTCTTTCATGTCGGGCCCAGCGCATGTGCTGGGAAGGAAATTTCATTTCAGAGATACTTTATTCTTCTTTTTATCGCCATCTTCGGCTATAGCCTTGCCAGCTGCTACATTTATTTTCCTTTGGGTGAAAGCTGTAAAAGCGCTGTATAAATTATGAATAAAAATTTGCTGCTAGTGAAGATGAGAAATTGCAAGAAAACATTTTAAACAGCCATAAAGCACAAGAGGTTTTACAGACAAGTGAGGATGCAGCCAGGCTGGGGAACCTGTGGCTGGTTTATGTGATACCCGGTAGTGGGATGAAACCCCACCGTGGCTGTCACCCCAGACCTTCCCATTTCCTGGACACTGGACCAGTAAAGACACAAGAAAGCAGCACTGAAACAGCCTGGTTCAGAGCCTGAACCCACACTGGGTTTGTCTTTATTCTGTTTATGTGGGTACATGGTGATCGCCCCCCATCAGGGTCACCCCAAGTGGCTCAGGCAGGGCTGGGGACACAGGTTCTCCAGGGTCCTGGTGGGGTGGGACTGGTGGGGCATCCCGGGATGACTGTCCCCTGGGGTGTCCAGCAGCCTGCCCTCCCCAGCACAGCCTCCCTGCAGCTCAGCCTCTGCTTTTCCTCCGCTGATGTGGCTGAGTGGTATTTAATGGTTAAGCTGAGAGCAGTTTTTCACCTGCTGGGGGGATCTGGGGGAAGGAAGGTAGAGGTTGACAGGCAGTTATCCAAGAAAGTGTTTTCCTTTACATAAATGTAACAAAAATTAAATTAAATTAAATTAAATGAAAATAAAATAAAATAAAATAAAATAAAACAAAATAAAATAAAATAATATAAAATACCCCCAAACATGAGCAAAACAAAGCAAAGCAAAGCTCTGCGGTGGTTTGCTACAGCCCGACCTCCCCAGCAGTCCCAGCCAGCATGGGCAGGGGGAGGAGAAGAGGCAAGAGACCAAATTTTCCGCTTGTGCCAGGCGAGGAGGCCGTGTTTGCTTTTCCTCATGGCATCACACTGGCCACCTCCGTGCTGGAAGTTGCTCCTACAGAGGGTAGCAGGAGCTTCCTCTGCTGCTGCACGGGTCTGTGGGCACCGGGGATGCTCCAGGGGGACGGCTGTGGGACCCCGCGAGGCCGTGGCACCTTCCAAGGGGGCTGGTTGCCCAAGCCTGCAGGTCACACCGGGGTCTTTTCCATTTTAGCAGCGCTCTGAGGCGATGAGAGGAGGTGAAAAATGGCGCGTTTGGCACAGCTGAATTCCAAAATGGAGGATTTTTATGGCCTAAAATATAAAAGCGCTGAGCACCCTTTCTGTTGTAGTTTGTTTTTGTAGCAGATGCTGTTCATTCTCTCCTTGCCCATCTTTTCAGCGCGTTGTAAGTACTAATGATGTATCGTCTTCTTGATGAAGCACTTATCTGGGGCCCATTACTGCAACGACAGAGCCCTCCATACTCTTTTGAGGTTTTATTATCAGAACAACTGTCTTGCTTCAAGCTGATTTTCATAAATCATCATTTTCTCATAAGCTTAAAGGAGGGGGGAAAAAAAAAACGTCTTTTGGAAACCTGTGACCTACTTTATTGTGTGATTCCTCACCACTGGTCCAGCTGCCAGACCCAAAGGCAGAGTCACATCAGCTCATGGTTTGCTTCCAGGAGATTATTTGATATTATTACATTATTTTATAATCTCCTGGGTTTGAGCGGTCGTGCTTGCTGGCCTTGGCAGTGCCTTCCTCAGTACTATATAACCTTAAATTCTGTGCAGATTGGAGTTACTGCCAGACCTGTGCACACAGGAGCTGCCTGCCCAAGTCACACCTCCAATCCTTGGATGCAGCTTCACATTCCCAAGGGGGTAACCTGAGGGACACCTTCCAACCCAAACCATTCTATGACTCTTTGACACCCCATCCAGCTCTCCTGGCATTTCCCAGAGCATATTTTCCCCTCGTGTCCCTCTGCTTCTCACCATCTTGCCTGCACGTGCCACCTCTCTGCCGTTTGGGACTTCTTGAGCCCTCTCTTTTCTATGACACCCCCACTGCGTTGAAGGGCCATGTCCCACAGACCCGGGGTCACCTCCCTGCCACCAACCCCCCCGTGATGGAGCAGCCGCTGCACCCACCTCCCTCCTGCTGTGGGGCAAGAGCTTCCTCCCACGCTTTCCTCCGGCCAGTGTTTTCCTAACAGATATTGCAAAAAAATAAAAGTAAAATCAGTTTGTGTCCCCCAGCAGCCCTGGGATTTCTCTCTCTGTGCTGGGAGTTGTGCAACGCTGCGTTTCCCCTGTGTTTTCTATCTCCTGGTTTCCTCTCCTGGCCAGCCATCCTGGGTTTTGCTCCCCGCTGGGGCTCACCATCGGGGTTGCTTTGGCTTTGGGATCAGCAGGGACCCTGCCCGTTCCGGTGACCGCGCTCTTTCCCAGGCAGCGGGTCATTCCTGTGTTAGTTCTTTGTTAAATCTTTCCTTTAAGGGAAAGAATGCTTCTATTTAGATGTTAAAAAATATCTGTTTTCAACTTTTTTCTAAATAGAAGCGTTCTTTTGCTTCTGAACTACATTCTAATTTATAAATTGGCGTCAGTTATAAAAATATTTTTCAAAGCTTGCATAAAACTACCCAAACCAGCCATTTTTCATTTCAGTCAGAGTCTGTGATTTCCCCCCCTGTCCCGGCCAGTTCCTTACCAGAACTCAAGAAAGCCCTTGGTGCTTGGATTTGCAAATCACTGTGGTGCAAAGGGCTGTTCCCCCTCTTTGCCACAGCATTTTTTTTACCCTTGGCATCCATTCTGTTAGTTCTTCCTTGGCATGCAGCAGAGGGACAGCTTTCATGGCTGCACTGACCTGGAAGGGTCCTCCCAAGGACACCTCTGTCCTCCACTGAAGCTGCAGTTCCTGGGAAAGGAACTCATTAAATTTCTTCTCCTGGGCAAATCCAGTGGGATTTTTTGGTGGTGGTGTGGCTTGTTTGTTTGTTGTTGGTTTTTTTTTTTCAGTTTGCTTTCTGCTGACATGCCTTTTCTATCTCTATTTTTTAATATACATTTCTTTTTTCACTCCTGCCTTTTTTGCCTGGCTCTGTCCCAGGGTTTTACAGTCGATGTAGATGACCAGAGCTAAACTGGACAGATAATAAAGACACGTGAATCAAATTTCCTACTGATTTACTTCACTTTGCTTTTCAGTTTGTGGACCACTATAAAAGTGTACTCGCGTGTAGCAAATCTGAGCCTCCTGCAACAGATTAATTCTTGGTCACTTTTTGTGGACCTTGTTGAAATAGTGTTTCTTAATTCTCTCAGGGATTTCGAGGCCACAGGTTGAAACCAGTGGTCGTGTGCTGCCTTAGTGATGGAAATGAGGAAGGTATTTGAGTGAAGGGGGCACAAAGTCCCACTCCTTCAGTATTTTAATAGCTCTGTGGCCTCAGGTTCTTCAGCAATGCCTCTTAAATATACATGGCTGAGGGGAGCCTTTTATGCACCAAATGAAAATGCAAAATCTTAGAAGAACTGGCCAAGTAATGTATTCTTGATACATTCAGCCCTCTCCAAGTCAATGGCATTAATGAATGTAAATCCTTACAGCCAATGGGATTATCAAGTGCAAACTCACCCTAAAGGAAACCCCTCGATTGGATGAGCTTTCATTGAAGTCACAGTATTCCCTGTCTGCAATTAGTTACATTTTTTTTTAATTGCAAACTAATTTATTCAGCCATTGTCTGTGTGCAAAGTTTCAATGAATTTTGACTGGATGGAACATTTTCGTGGTCTGCATTATTTCATTGTTGAGATGTTTCAAACAAAGGAACAATTGGAACAGATTTCTTAAAGGACCGAGTTTCTAATTAATTGCAAATCACAAACTAACAAATTACCAGACCACTCGTCTTGTACCCAGAGGGATAAGTGCTGCCAATTTGAGGAGGAGACCGTATTTTTCAAACATAACAAAGAAGCTGAATTCCTGTTTTCAGTGCAAAACGGAACTGCGCTTTAACGATGAAATCCAAAATCGTGGCTGTATTAGAACAGTGCTAATTTAACTATAAAATTCAATTATCCGCTGATGACACTCTCCCGTTTGATTCCCTCGCAGAGATTTCCATCATTTCCCTAATACTATCTTTGGCCATCACCTGGAGGCATCTGCTCTAATGACTGCTGCCACTTCTCCTCTTCATTAGTTTCCTGACGCCCGTAGTTTTTGGCACTGATTTACAGCATTCAAGACAGGAAAGCAGCCCGAGTACCTCCACTCAGTGTCACTTGCAGCCCGGCCCAGCGACAGGACAAACCACATCCCAGCCCTCACAGGAAATAACTGGGCCCCCACCAAAATGTTGCTTGTTCACCAGATGTGCTAGACCCGAGCAGTTAAGAAAACAAAAGGTGGCACTGAAATAAATTAACAGCACATATCCAACCCTGAAACTTTAAAATGAGCCAAAAAAAAAAAAAAGCATGGTAGGTTATAAATTTTAAAGAGATACATAGAAGCATATTTAAAAAAAGAGAGTGGAAAGATGGTTTCAATTAATTGGTTTAATTTTCTTTCTGTTTTCTGAACACTCTTCTTCTGACATGGGGAATAACAAGGACTGGATGTAAATTATGCCTGGCTGAGCATATGAATTATGGATTCCTGGTGGCAGATGATGCTTGCAGGGCTTTTTCCCCTCTCCCTCTTTTTACCATGCCTGGAAGGTGGTATTTCTGGACCCTCCTGTGTGCAAGTGGGCATGAAAGGTGCCATCCTGTAAAATATAAAGGCAGCGAGTTGCTCAGGTTGGAAGGGACCTTTCAGATCATTGAGTCCAACCATCAATCCAACATTGACAAAACCATCACTGAACCATATCTCTAATCACTATGTCTACCCGTCTTTTAAATACCACCAGGATATGCCCATAAAAATAGGAATACACCTGGTGCTTATACAGCAACCAACACTGATTTTACTTTCTGAAGAAACCTAATACCCAGGAATATTTGGCCGGGGCAAGAAGGGCTGTTTAGGCATAGACATAGACAATATGTAAAATCATTACTATTAAAGCACTAATGGAATTACTGTTATAGCATCAGAGATTACACACCTGCATCCTCAGCTACTAAGCCTCAAAGCTGTGGGAACCTCAGGCAGGGAAGAGTCTCCAGGGAGAGAGGTCTCTGGTGTGTTTTCTCCCTTCCTAGAAGGCATTTCCTAACCTCTACCAAAGTCTCTGCTGCACCAGCCTCAGCAGCCTTTTGCTGCATGTTTAGCTCATCTCCTCTTGTCCTGACTTTCAACCAGAACAATTCCTCTCCATCATCTTTATTAGAGGTTTTTGTGCATTTAGGAACCAGAGTCTTGCCTTGCCTTCATCTTTTCTAAACTAAACAATCTTCTCTAGACTAAACAAATGCAGTTCTTTCTACCTCGCTGGCTGTATTTTCCAAATCTCTGATCATACTTGTTGATCTCTCCTGGATTGTCTCCAGTGACATGGTTACTGGAGACATGGTTATTAAAGTACAGTGCTCAGAACCTAATAAAACCTTTCAACTGAGACCTTCACACCAAATTGCAGAGCAGAATAATTACTTGCATTGTCTTATGTGTGATGCTTCCATACATATAACTCCAGTATTTATATTTTTTGCCAGGGCACTGCGCTATCAACACAAACCCAGCCTATGATACGCCACATCCTTCAGACCTTCTTCTGCCCAAATCATGACACTCTGCTTCCAAATTTCTTCCAGCTTTATAGTTGGGAATTTGATTTCTCCATCCTGAAAGTGGCACTTTGTTCTAGGGGTTACTCAGTTAGGTTGGCTGTGGACCATCTTTCTAGATTGTTCCTGCTTTTTGATCCTCTGAGTTGATTCTCTTGTACCTTCTCAAGTCTAACGGTAACCACAGGTTTCATCATCTGCATCATTAGTGAAAAGAATGGAAACAGGCCCAGAAGAGATCCCAGAGGAATCCCATTTGAACAACTTCCTATTTGATAGGAACAATTGATAATGGTGTTTTTGGAGTGAAGTTCAACCGGTTGTGCACCCGTCCTGTTTTGTGATTACAGTTTAGCTCGTACCTAAGGTGACCGTGTCAGGAGACTAAGATAAATCACATCTGCTTGCTCTTCTGCATTCCCTGAGCCAGCTACTCTGTGAAAAAGGGGAAATTAGACTGGTTTGACATGATCTGTTCCTGACAAATTCAAGCGGACTGCTTTTTATCACCATACCATCTTCTAGGTATTTAAAAACTGATTGTTCAATAACTCATTCCAGATTTTTTGGAAATCAGGGTGAGTGGTTTATAGCTTCCTGGGGTCTCATTATTCCTTTTTAAAGCTCAGCACTAGAGTCACCCTTCTCCTGTGCTCTAGGGCTCGTCCTCTTCTATGTGGCTCCTTTACAGTAATTGCTTTACAATAATTGTTAGCAATTCACAGATTACTTCATCTTATTCTTTGAATAGGTTCAGGTGAACTTTATGAGGCCCTGGTGAATTGTATGCCGTTGGCTCATCCAAGTATTCTTTAACTTGGTCCTTTCCTGTTTTGGCCTGCAGTCCTACGTCATTTTAAAAATAATTTAGTTAATTAGCTGGTCACAAACAGCTTTTTTTTTTTTTAATAAGGGCTGAATCAAGAGACACGCCAGGCTTCTCTGCATCATTTGTTATTTGCTCTCTTTTCCTGTTTAGCATTGGATCAAGACTTTCCTTTTTCTTCCTCTAATTAAAATTTATTTATAGAACTTTTCCCAGTTCCCGTTTATGTCCTTTCCCGTTTATGTCCTTTCCTAGTTGAAATGCCTTCTGTGCTGTAGCAGCTCTGCTTCTCTACCCCATTGTTTGTCCTTCTCCCTTGTGCTTATCCTTAGCTATGTGTTTGCATTACTTCTTTCTGTAGTATCTACTTTTTAAAGTCCTCAGAAAGCTACTGGTGCAGCTGGAATTGTACCTCTATGTGCCTGGGATTCTTCTCCGTAGGGAAAACTTGCTCTACATTTTTTTGACATAGCAGTCTTTTAGGATCTGCTCACTCCTCCCGAAAACCTCAATTATCTACTTGAGAGATTTTAGTTAGTCTGCTGTTTTTCCTATGCAGTTTTTTGTAACTAAAATCTCCGATTGCCACCATATCTCATTGTTTGGGTATCTTGTACAAACACTCATAAAAGCTTCTTCTAATTCCTTTGGATGGCCCATAGCAGATCTCTGCCTTAAGCTTCCCTGAGGTCGGCTGTGTCACAGCATCCGAACAAAGACTTACAGTTCTTTCTGCTCCCCTGGCTCCCTGCACTTGCCTGCAGTGGCCAACACATCCCTCCCGTATTTACATTTTTGTCTATTTTATAACTGATGTTTCAGATTCTCAGGCTACAACAAAGGACAATGTGTTTTTTTTCAGTTAACTGAAGGCTTCTGCAACCTTCTTTGAGCGTGCTTTAGAGACCACTGTCAGATTCTTTAATAGATTGGGACAATTTAACCCCGTTTTGGTGTAATCTCAGCCTCAGGCATTCCTCCACACCTCTGTGGGGCTGTTTTGGGTCAACGCGCAGTTCAGCTGAACGAGTTGATCGCAATTTGGCCTAATGCCTTCTTGGAAAAATCTAATGAGATCCACAGACTCCTGGAGAGACCTGTAACACGGCTGTTGGCAAAACCAAAGAGCCATCCACTCCAACGTGTAGCAGCCTCACCTTGAAGAAAAACACCCAGAGAAACCATGATACGCGAGGATTTGATACCCATCAGTCTCCTTATGCTCTACACGGATATCAGCTTTTTTTGATCTCAGAGAAAAAACATGACTCCCTCAACCTCCACCAGCCCCTCTCTGGAAGGTCACCCCCCAAATCATCACCAAGCCCATGGAGAAACTAAATTCTCCTTTGGTAGGACATCAGCATCACTTCAGAGGTGCACTCGTGCCTCTCAGGTCACAGACATGCTCGGGCAAGATGGTTTCATCAGGGCTTGCTCTTGCTCTTACTGAACCTGGGGCCCTAATGACATGGTCAGGGCAGGATCTGGGCAGGGGAAGTAGAGTTAAACACATGCAGAAGCCCTTGAGGAGCTGGAGCCGAGTCTGCAGTTCTTGTTTGGCCTGGCACGTCGTTTGTGACCCATCCCATTGTTCTCAGCTTAATGCTTATTCATTTCCTCTTTGCTTGTGTTTTCATATATTATTATTTTTAATTGTGCCTTTTTTTATTATTATTTTAAAGAAAGAATAAAAATAAACTCCCTTGGGCCACAGAACATGGATCAACACAATCAGGTCAAGGGGCTGCTTTTAGTCTCAGCACTGACTCTGCTGCAAACATGAATTTCAAGGTGATGGCTTTGCTAGAAGCTTTTCGATTATTAGCCTTAGTGTGACCTTCTGGGAATGCAAACACTCCTGCAGGAATTATGAAGGACCATTATTTTAGAGGGAAGAAGGATAATTTCGAGGGGATATATCAGGGGATCTTCCTCGTTGTAGAACTAAGAGTGTACTTCCTACAGAAACCTGTAAATATTTAAGTTTTCCTTACATCATTAAACTACACCAAATCACTGCACATCACACATAAACTGGGGCTTTTCTCTTCTGCCCTGGGTCATGTTTCTGTAGCAGAAGTGAAGTTTATGCTGGGAAGGGACTGGAAGGGATGGAGGAAGAAGGGAAGACTCTTGTTTTCATAATGAAGAGAGAAGCACAGTAAAACAAAGAGAATTTCCTCAAATTCCTCTCTCCCTCCCTAAAAGGGGAACTCTGGGGAAGCGTTATAGCAGAACAGGCAGGGTGGCCCTTCAAACTGAAGCTGTGGTCCAGTCATTTATCTTTTTCCTTTAAGAGGCTGAAATGCAGTCTCTTTGCAAAGCAGCTGCAGTTACTTAACAGTCAGGCTGAAAATTAGCAAAATTAGTAGGTATTTAAACAATGCCAGGGCATTTTGATTCAACATCGAAGACATGCAAATTATACTTTGGTTGTTGCAGTTCCACCGGGGGTGTAAAAAAACATGATGTGATGTCCCTTGGGCAGAGGCAAAAGATATTTGAAAGCTGCTGTTTTGAATTATGATGGCACGTTCATGGAAAACAGACAATGTTGATACCACAAAAATGTGATGAGCACCATTAACAGTGAGCATCACACAGCAAACCATAAACCCCTGTGCCTTCAAAATGTAAAAAATTCAAGTCAGAGGACTTGTTTAGGGAAGGGTTTTAAAGCATGTAAAAAAAAATCGTCTTCTTTTAGCCCTCATACAGTTTGCCAAGAGCTCTTTAAATAGAAGCCAGAAAAGCTATTTATGCTTTTCTCAATTAATAAAACATATGCCCTTCTGTACACAATATAATAATAGCAAAATTATGCTACAAATAGAGGCAAGAGATGATGTCGTAAGACTTTCCTTTAAGTTATTTCTGTAGCCATGTTAAAAGAAGTGGTGCTTGATCTAACTTTTTGGATAGCAGGATACAGAGTGGGATACAGTGGGATACCTGGATCTTTTGGCTGCTGGTCCCTGTTCAAAGCAGGTGACTGACATGGCTACTCATTTGGAAAAGCCAAACTTCCATAAGCAGAGACTGAAAAAGTTTACATTCAAGAGGAGATTAATAAGAGTGGACATGATAAATGTACGAAGAGAGTGGGTGGGTTAGATAAGAAAGGGAATTAGTATTCACATTGTCTTTAAAACAAGAGCACAGAGATTCAGTGAAACTCAGCAGCAGGAGCAAATGTAATAGTGATAAGTGGAAGCACTTTTTCACACAATATGGCAACTAGACACGGCAGCCCCCGGTTACAGGATGTTTTTGAGGTTAGGAGTTTATCAGGATTTATGCAGAGAGCATGAACACGCCAAGTCATCACTGTGAATGCTAAAGAGAGCCAGGAACCAGAGCAGCTTCCAACGCAGCAATGAGGGAACATCATTTTGCTCCCAGAGGTGGTCCATGGCCCACCTCCCGCTGTCAGTTGCAGGACCCCTGCCCAGGGGAGCCTTTAGCAGCTCTTCTCTCCCACTTGGCCAGCTTTGTTGGGGTCTGTCTGGGCCTTGCTGAGTTCCCACAGCAATGTGGATGGTGCTGGAGCCAGCTCCTGGCAGGGTCAGGGACAACATGGGCCATGGGAAGCATAGTTTCTACAGCCCACTGCCCAAAGCAGGCAAAACCACCTCAACCTCCACACAGGTGGAAGACCTGAGCACCAGTTGTTTTGCTGGGAAACTATGTTTCTCTGAAATAAGAGACAAAATGAGGCTCCACTCCTTTCCTAAAGGTGATGCAGGTCCTGGTGCAGACACCTTCAAGCTCCAGCCTTGGCTTTCCATCCAAAGAGGAGCTGCCTGGGGATTGTGCAGGAGCAGGAGAGAGTCCCTTGCTCCAAGGAAGACCCACGATGGGCTTTGCATTCCAGGAATCTGTGACCCATTTCCATGACATTACCCTGAAGTTTGCTATTGGGAAGCAATCCTTCACTCTGAAACCCCTTATCTTGAGGGAGAATGTAATATTTATTACTTTTTCCCTGTTTACTGCACATGCTGATAAGCAGCTCTGGGACCAAGGAGCTGTCAGAGTCTATCCCTTTTTCTTCCTAAGGGCTGACTAATTAAAAAATAAATAAATCGTTAGTTGAACTTTCAGTAACTGTTTTAAAAAAAAATCATGCAGTGTTGGAAAGGTCAACGTCCAAAGTAGTTCGGGGTTCATATCCCAGCAGGTCTGATGGCCTCCCAGTTTCTCCAGGGAAAAGCTAAGTGGGACACCTGAGGGGAGGAGGAATTGGTCATTAATCCAGGAGTCAGCAGCTGGCCAAGGCCAGTGATCTTAGTGGAAACAAAACACGTGCATAGTGTGTGGTTCCTTAAAGCCTGGGTTTGTTGCCTGCCCTGCCACTCTGAAGAATTGCTTGCTTTTGCAAGTTTAATAATAAAATGGATGCTGAGGTCAGGGAATAGACCCCTGCTTTAGCCATCCAGCTGGGAGACCTGAGGATTTTGATGGATTTTATGTAAAACGGATGAAAAAGAATTGCTTTTGGAGAAAGGTCACATGTGAAGCCACTGCAGGAAGTCATCTTCATTACCAATGTGTCTTCTCCTTGTAGAAACACAGGCAGGGAAGCTAAAAGCTTTGATTTTGACTAACGATCACTCATAAGTACTCCATGATGGGGCAAGATGAAACAGGATGGCTTTAGGGGAATGTTTCTTTTCGTTTGATGAAAACAATGCTGTCACGAGATATATATTGGTAGCCTCATCCTCCTCTCCTGATTCTCCACACTTTCATTGTGATTGTGATTCTTCGTACGGTGAATATTTATTGTTTCTGTCCAGAAGAACCTGTAGTATTCAAACCACGTGCTGATGACCGTGATACCAAATTCCTGGAGGAGCCGATGTTGCCTCTCTTCTGCTGGTAACAGAACTACTACTTTCTTTTTAGGCATTTCATTTCAGCACATCCCCTTAAGAACAGGCTTGCATGTCAGGCTTTTGAAATAATTTGAATTAACAAATGATGGCATTGCTATTTTTATTGCCATAATTTCTAGGAGCCAAGTTCATACAAAAGTCCATTGTGACTATCTCTTTTCATTACAGTCAGGCAGAATATAGCCAAGTTCTGCTTTCAGTTACAGCCATATAAATCTAAACTACCTACATATTCCTTGCCAGTAGTACTTGTGTATGCTGGAGTGACCGTTCTATAGTATTATTTTCCCAGAAAAAGCAAAGTGATAATTCATCCATGTGACTTAAGAGAGCAGGTTCCAAATAAGTTGCAAGCACAGCTAAAAATGGAACATGAAATAAGTAGAGAAAAACACAGGGAAATAAGAAAATAATTTAAAGATCTCCAGTCTTGAACATAAGTATGCATTCACATGTACGCATACCAAAAAGATCTGTTTGCAATCAACTGCTTTGTCACTTACTGCTTGAGTGGGGGATTCAGGGAGCCTGCTGCCACGGGATGATGTGTGAGGAGCAATACAGAATGAGGAAGCGGATCTGAAAGCATCCAAGACATATCAGCCCTGGGGAGAAGGTTTGTCAGGCAGCTGTTGGGTTTGGGAGATGCTCAGGCACTTCGAGGGGGGATGAGATGGAGGGAGAGATGGAGGGAGAGACAGAGAGATAAGGCTGGTTTTTTTGGTCTATTTTGGGTGTGCAGGCAGAATTCCAGAACAGCCAGATCTATTCTGGCCTTGGCAGTGAGAACACCTTGTAAACGGGACACAATGGGGGCTCAGGAGCTCCCATGGTGGTTTTGTCAGTGTAGGGTTGATGGTTGGATTCGATGACCTGAAAGGTCCCTTCCAACCTGGACAATTCTATGATTCTATGTGGTGGACCAGAGCCTGTGGTGCTGGAATGGTTCATCAATGGTCTGCTTTTGCAGGGGCAGGTGGATGAAAGCCAGTGCTTGCTCCCTGCTATACAGCTACCAAGTATGCCTTGGCACAGTCCTGAAGATCTCTTGCTGATGGAGCACGGGTGCCATGGAGGCTTTCAAGACAAAGTCGTTATTTGAAATGGAAGCAATCCCTGCAGCCTGGAGGGACACCGTGCAGGGAAACCTCCAGGCTCTGCCTGAGCCAAGAGAAAACACGTGCCAATTTGGCATTTAACACATATAAATATACGCGCAACCTCTGTTTATATTAATTACAAATATTAGAGGGTTGAAAATATGTGGCTTGATACCAAAACGAAGGGTAGCTAAAGCAACCACATTGGAACTATCTGCACGCAGAAACACGGACCAGCCAGCAAGACAGAATATAGTGAACTAATGCATCCGTTGGAGAGGAAAAGTTTCCCATGGATTTGCAAGAGTTACAGCTGGAAAAGACATGATGTTCCCTCTCTTTGCCAACGCTAAGCAGTTCTGCAGGGTGTTACACCCCTCCAGCACGTGCAGTGAGCTGCCTAGGGCTGGTCAAAACGGTCAGCAGGAACAAGGACCAAGCTATCATTAGGTTTGGTATCATCAGGTGCATTTCCACAACCCGTGGGTAGATGGAAGGGACGGCGCAGAGTCTGAAGCTTGGAAATGTGTATAAATGTGGGCATTTCTTCTCTGCCCCTTTGCTTTTCTCATGGAGCTCAGCTGCACTAACTCATAAAGTCTTCCTTGACTGAATGGTGGTGGTGTCTGAGTCACACACTGCTGTTTCCATCTTGATCAGAGGGCTGAAATGTTTACAGCTGAAGTACACCAGCCCTCCAGAGGACTATGATTCCTTTCTGAAAGTCTAATCAAGCCTTTTCCCTCTTCTCTCACTCCCCCCTCCCCCTGCCATTGCATGCAGTTGACGTGTTTGAGAAGGCCACCTGCAACATCTCTCTCCAAAAATGCCTGAAAGAAAGCAATAGTAAAATAAAGCAAGGACTTTGGATTATACTCTAGTGCTCTCACTCTGCTGGCTCAGACCAGGAATGCATGGGGGTAGGAAAAGGGACGAAGTAATATGTCTTCATCTTGTTTTTCCCATTGTATTCACCAAGAGGAGAGTTTTTCCCCCCTTTTTACTGCTGAAAAATGCAGGTCAGGACAGAGACCTGAAAACTGGCATTTTTTTGCCATTTCTCTCCTCTCTATTTCCTTATCTGTGGGAAAAAGGAGAGGAATATGTCCCTCCAACTCTCCTTCACAAAGATCAGAGAAGTTTAAAACCAGTGAAAATCAAAACCTGGGATTGAAAGTCAACAGAGTTATTTGGATTATTTTGTATCAGATAGTTTTGGCAGAAAAATGTATTTCTTGGCAGGAGAAAACTTTGCCTTGTTTCATTTACTGGTCATGTCTATTCATTAGCAGCGTGTTAGGAGTCAGGCACTGCTTGTGTAGACCAGATTACGTCCATGCTGGCTAATTAGCCCCATCCCATCAAACCTCTTGGGATTTTCTGATTTTAACCTAAAAACAATAGGATTTTCCACTAAAAGAAAGGAGAAACAGGTATTGAAAGATCTGGTGAGACCGAAGCATGTATTCTGAAGCTGGAGGCATCAGCTCCAGTGGGATGAGTGCTTGCAGTTTGTGACTCCCCCTCCCATCCTCCAGAACGGATTTTTTTGCCCCAAAAGGCTTCTGCCTTCAGAAATTTTCAAAAATCACTCTACTTTAGGAGTAGAGCTGGATGCTGGATTTAGACATTCACATTGCAGATGGGTTTTTATTTCGTAGTGATGACTAGAGAGGTCATAGAATCATAGAATGGTTTGGGTTGGAAAGGACATGAAAAACCATTGGTTCTAACCCTCTGTCACAGGCAGAGACACGTCCCACCAGACTAGGTTGCTCAAAAGCCCATCCCAACCTGGTCTTGAACCCCTCCAGGGATGGGGCAGTCACAGCTTCTCTGGGCAACCTCTTCCAGTGTCTCACCACCCTCACAGCAAAGAATTTCTTCCCAATATCTCATTTCAATATCTCCCTCTTTCAGTGTAAAACCATTATCCCTTGTATGTCCTCTTTGGCTGATCCCTCCTGCCCAGGCAGTCCTGGATGATGCAGATGCCAGTGTGACATGAAACTGGTCTTCAGAGGAAAGGCACAATGACATCAAGTCCCATCACCTCTCTGCTGCAGTGAGTGCCCAGTGCAGATTTCCTGGCTCCCAGTGACATGTGCCAGGGCTGTGGGATCACTTCACCTCCGGTTCCTCACTTTTACTACAGCATCACCTCCCTCTGTGCCCCTGGGTGCTTCATTGAAACCCCATTTTCCATTTCCTTCCACTAGAAGAGGGTGACGGAGAGACTTGCCAGCCCCACGACTGGCCCAGGGCAAAACATGATCAAAGTTTGGTGAGGAGACAAGGTGTGAATGCTGGCTGCTGTCAGCGGAGGAAACGGGGCAGCTTAGAGGCTTAGGGTACCACCTGCAGCTTCTGAACTTAACTCCAGCAGGGGAGAAGGAGCCAGGCTCCTGGTTCCAGGGTTATATTCTACTCACCGGAGCACAATAAAGTACTGGAGTCGTTATGAAAGACATCAGAGATATATAATGCTGGTAGCGATGGACACAACAAATAACGAAGACAATCTAGACATGTCAAATTCCATCCCGCTTCAGCTGCTTTCCAGGAAAATAGATTTCTGGTTTTAAATATGGGGATTAGCAGCAGCAGATTTAGGGCTTAAAATAAAGTATGTATTTTAGATTTATTTAAGGGCCTTTGACTCCCAAACACTTTGCTTTAATATATCGCTTTCTGGGCTGACATGGCTTTCATTTTTCATCACTACTTTACATTCCACTGTTCGAATGGTTTATGCAGGGGAAACCTGAGTTTTTCAAAAGCTGAAATTCTTTTACTGCTGCTGTTTAAGTGATGCTTCCTTTCCTTCTCTGTCTGTAGCAGGTTCTCAACACAGAGAGCTGTAATTCAGAACAATTCAATTTTCCATCATTTAAGGAGCAAGACACAGTAATGGCTTAATCCTGATTACACACGGCCATTTGTGAGGACGGATTTCCAGATGTTCATGTTCTTTTTTTTTTTTTTTGCTTTTTAAAGGTGAATGTTATTCTTTTCTTTGGACTAGGAAAGAAATTTCTGAAATCCCCAGGACAGGAACACTGATCAAACTTCAGTCCAGTTGAAGTCAGAAAGCCACCCTGAAGTTCTAAATAGCTGCTGGTCAGGTCCAACTCAGGCAGCAGTAATGGAAAATTTTCTGTCCTAAATCCTGCCCTGCAGGGAATTTCTATTTGGAGAAGAGCATGTTCACTCCTCGCTTTTCCTTGGACTCTCTTTAGAGATTGCAACGTATGGTGAGGTCAGAGCTCCAGGATCTGGTTTGCATCCAGCCAACTTTGACCTTCTGAAGGCACTGGCTGCTCCGGCAGCCAAGATTTCATGGTTAAAGGTCAATTAAGATTACTCCTGAAATTCTGAAGAATTCAAGGGGGGAAACTGGGAAAAAGACAATGACAGTGTCTGAAAGCCAAAAAACAAAATTTGGTAGCAAATGTTCTATGTACACCAGATTTTAGACCCCGTATCTTCCAGAGTCAACTGTCCAAGTCACGCAATCCCCGTAACAGACCTTTCCTGTAAAACTGTGTTTTCTGGCCCAGTGGAACAAGCTGGCTTTTGAGACTGGAGCTGCTCTCCCTAGTCTGTTTCCAACAAAAAAAAAAAAAAAGTGCCATTTTAAATTGAGTTTTGGTGCTATCTTTGCACACATTATTCCAATCATCCTGCTGGGAGGGTTCTCAGTGATCAGGGGGCTCACGCTGAGGCTCTGCTGTGCAGATCCAAGGGATAAATTTGAGTTCCCGCAGCTGACTTGCAAGCAAGCTCACTAATAAAACTTAACTCTTCCAGAAGACAGCTTGGTCCTGACTACTCTGATTGCCTTGGCACGTTGCAGTGGAAATACAATTACAAGATTGGCCTGCTCTCAGTTTGTGCTGGATAGAGAGAAAGAGAGAGAAAGAGAGAGAGAAAAAAAGTGGTTTTTTAATTAAAAATAAACCAGCCTAATTTTGAGAGCTTCTTGACAAGTTGTTGTTTAGCTCAGCATTGTCTTTTTATATGCATCATGGCAATCCCAGATATGCAGATCAACAGAATTCCTCCACTTTAGGGGATAAAGGTGGCCTCTTGGCCACAGGGATGAGTTGGCCACAAAGCCTCCAGTGAGTGTGGCCTGTGAGGCTGTCGCATGGGCTACCAAAGCTCTCTGGTGATGCTTGCAGTGGTGGTTTTTGGCATAGCATCCCATAAGAGCGCTATGAGAACTGATTATAACATATTTATACAGCAAAAAAAAATACAGGGCTTTTGATTGTGCTGTACAAAAAGGCCTCCCCCTGCCAATTTTCACCTGCTTGGAAGCTCTTCTTTGCTGCTCGAAGGGCAGGTGACAATGACACCTTGTCTCAGCTCCTGCCACAAGAGCTCTCCATTATGGTCTATGTCAAGGATTAATTACTGCTCGTACCCTTAATGCAAAGATTACTTACTGCATTGTGGAAAAAAAAAATAAACCACCAAATATTATTGCAGCCTCCGTGGGGGTGACTGGGCTGAGTTCCCCAGCAAAGCCCCGACTCCAAGCAGAGGATTGCGGGGGGAGCAAAATAAAGCAAAGCAAAACAAAGCCAAGCAGGAGGTGCTTTAAAGAGTTGAATGAAGACACACAACAAACCTGCCTGAAAAAAGTCTCCTGTTGAATTAAGGCAACCTGATCCCTGAGCTAGCCATGGCGATGCATCATATTCATCACCCAGGAGAAAGGGGCCGGCAGGGAGCTGTGGGGGGGGCACAATGGCATGGGCAGTGTGGCTAATTGTGGAGGCCTGCTGGTAGATGGAAAACATCTGGTTTCTGTTTGAGTTAAGAAGGGATATTTAACTCTATTACCCAGATTTGTATCTGTCCATTACTTATTCAGATTTATTAGCATAGGCTCGTGACATCGAGGTTACATGAGGCTGAGCCATCTCGGTGTGCTGGGAGACAGGGAAAATTGCTATTAAAGGCAGTAAGGTTCATAGAATCGTAGAATTGGGTTGGAAGGGACCTTAAAGATCATCCAGTTCCAAAGCCCTGCCATGAGCTGTGACACCTCCTACCAGACCATATTGCACAAAGCCCCATCCAGCCTGGTCTTGAACCCCTCCAGGGATGGAGCAGCCACAGCTTCTCTGGACAACCTCTTCCAGTGCCTCACCACCCTCACTGTAAAGAATTTCTTTCTAGTATCTCATCTAAATCTCCCCTCTCCCAATTTCCAATTTCTCTCCTCCCAGCAAAGAGGAGACATCCTCTTGTGATACGATGATTTTGCGGTGATGCATTGGGAGGCTGATATGATGTTGTTCCTATCAAGGTAGTAGCCATGCAGACCAGGCTGGATGGAGCTTTGAGCAACCTGGTCTGGTGGGAGCTATTCTTTCCCAGGGCAGGGGGGTTGGAATTGAATGATCTCTAAGGTCCCTTCCAACCCAAACCATTCTATGATTCTATGCGAAAGATTGGCAGATTAACAGAGGTGACTGAGAAAGATGGAATTTTGGGTTCCCCCTGTTAATTGCTGCACACTCAGCAGATGAAATAGGCAAATGTAGTAGTGTTGTTAAGACATAGGCAAAACAAGTTTTGAAAAGAAAGGTGGTGACTATTAGTTGAAATTTTGAAAATAATTATGCAAGTTCTGACACACAAGTCTTGCTTCACATCACATTTATAAAATCTCTCTGAATAGTTTATATTATGGAGATTAATAAACTAAACACTTGATTTAAAGGTTAAGATTTTAGCAGAATGTCCCATAATATATGAGATACTTCTACAAGTGGTTTATGAAGTTGCCATACTTTGGGCCCTTCAGCTGCTTAAAGCAGAAGTACATGCATAATTGCTTTCCTGAAACGGATGCGAAGTGCTCAAATCTGGTACAAATAAACCCTCCAATTGTCAGTTATTCTTTTTCATCTGAATCACTGCAACTTTAAAATCAAAAGAATTATAATTAGTGGTGCCAAAAATTTTGCATTTGTTTGTTGATAGGATTACTGCTAGGTGGAGGAAAATCACAGAGTGACTAAAAATGTTCAGGGTTTTTCCTCTGTTTTATATTATTGATTTTCAGCTCTGCTCTAAATTATTCAAGCTGAACAGCAGCTAAACCAATGGACAGTATTTTAAAATAGAACTAGGAGAATGGCTTTTCATTCCTATCACCTCCATTTTTTGTGAGAATTGACATTTTAGCAGAAAAGAGCAACAAGTCCAAACAATCCAAGGATCTCCAGTGTTAAGGGACACCATGTAGTTCTGGGTAAGCCTGGATTTGTGGACCAATGAATTCTTGAGTTCCCAATATAATACCATCACATGGTAGCTGTGCTAATGCCACAGACACTGGAAGCTCTGGGACCATCAAGTCTGAGAGGATCCTGGGCTGAGAGGGACCTTGGGGACCAGGTCTTCCTGACAGGCACCTCCATGGGCTGTGGAAATCAGGAGAATGTGGTTTGGAACTGTGTTTAGATCTCAGGTAGCTATGTCAGTGTTGCCTGCTGAAGTGTAAACCTTCGCAAGGTCTGAAATTCCATTAAAATGAAATGGATTTTGTGTTTTCTAATGTGTTCTTCTTTGTAAAATTCCTTGACACTTTCTGTGATGAGAAAGGTGAAAAAAGCCGAAGTCAAGAAGCTTGTTAATTTGTAAGGCATTATTGCATTTTCCTCTGTGCTCAGTCAATTCTGTTTGTTGTCATGTCTTATACCTCAGCAACACAATCCCTATAGCAGCAAACGTTGCAATGCGGCACTTACTACAAGAAACACCCAATTTATTATTGGGGCAGCTAGGTCCCATAGTAGCACAAATAATTAGCATTAAGTGGCCTTTAATCAGGGATTTAAAAGAGAAGAGCATATTGCTTTTATAGACTAGTTCATTAGACATGAATGTATATTAAAAAGTCCATTTTAATTTAGTGCTTCATAAGTTAGAGTTGTCATAGTGGAAAGAGGCAATGACTCTTTTCTCATTTTGGCCTCACCACATTATCAGCAAGATATTGACAAATACAGAAAGCAGTAGAAGAGTTATGCAATGATTTCTAACCCAAATGTGTTCTCAGAATTGCCTTCCTAGATATTTTTTTAAGAATGATTTGTTGATATTTCAAATCTTTACCTGGACTCTGTCTCTCTAGGCAGAATCATGTTTATGAGTTCTTACTTGATTTCTGCAACTGATCCTTTGATGGAAAGATTTCTCATTTTTACCTCCACAATCTTAATAGAAATAAATTAAAAATTGAAAAGGGATCAGGAGAAAGTCTCAGTTATGGTGATAGGTTGGAAGACCTAAAAATGTATAATTTAACTGCAAGATGATATTGGTTTACAATATTCAGAGGGTCAGCCCTTCACAAGAAATTATTTAGTGCACTAGAATTAGGCATAATGGCTTAAAATATAGTCTGAGCATATGTAAAACTTCCTGACTGGTAAGTCTATTAGTCTTTGGAATAGTCACAAGAGGAGTGGTAGAAATCAATGACTTGACAATTAAATATTACACTGGAAAATTTATTATGGGAAATGACTTTGCCTTGGTTTTGGGAATAAATGAGTTTACCTAATAAGACTTCTGAATCTGTAGAATACCTGTTCACAGATAATTTTCTTTTATAATAAAGGAATATCTTTTCTCCAGGCAGCTTTGGAACAGTTGTTTACTCTCTTTTGGTGATACTCTTGGAATCAAAGGCATCTCATGTGTTACCACAGCACTAACATTACTGTTTGTTAGTCTTTGTAAGTTAATTGTCAAATAAAAAAAAAAAAAGACCTAATATGTTCACTTTATTGTGAAGTGAATTCACAGGCAATTCTGACCTAAATTTGTAAGGTAAAAATCTAACATGTTAATTAAGTATGAGAAGAAAGGACCACCATAGAAATTTTTTGTTGTTGATTGAAACAAACATGAAGTATCTTGATCCAAAGGAATCAGCTAGAACCAAATTTTCATTCATAAACATTCATCCACTATTTTCCTATCTTCTTTATCTACAGGGTATTTTAAAAATGAATTAGATACTGAAGCAATTAAAGCACAATGCGGCATTTTCTGAATTACTCATTGAGTAATCCCATTCTTAGACAGATAATTGTCAATAACACAATAAACATTTATAGCCTGTGTATGCCCCTTATGAGAAGTGCTTTCCCCTTGGTATGTTGGCTTTCCAGGGAAAGTGCGCTTTGCCCAATTCCTATTGTCTAAATTGTCCTTTGCTACAGATGTTTTATGCATAAACACCCCAATTTTATCCAGAAGGCCATTTTGAGTTCTGAAGAAGCACCATTTTTTTTAATTTTACTCATATAAACTAATTTCTGTTTTCTCCACAGCTCAGATTCTGCTCGAAAGCTAGAAACATTGTGATCCTGCTTCATTTTTGAAAGTATTTATTCTGAAAAGTAATACAGTGTAAGATAGCTCTGAGTGACACTGTTGTGCTCCCCCTGAGTCAAATTCTCCCAGATAAATCTGGTTGTCAATTTTGTTATTGTGAAAGGCTAAAGTTTTTGACTGCATCTACTTGTTTGTTATGGAACATGAACAACAGTGTACAAGGATGAAGTTTTATTAAGGGAAGAATTTAAAGTAGACATGATTTGATAAATGTAGAATAGATACTTATTTTTTTTAGGAATGTGACTTTAGGGATTTTCTGGTTTTTCTTTCAGCATATGGCACCGATAATATTTTAGAAAAGAAAAGACCTTTACTCAAAGTCACCAGGCTTTGGACATCATTTTCTATCATTGCTTTCATCTCAGCTTCCTTTCTGAAGAAAACTTTCATTATAGTATCCACTATAGTTATGGAATGTCACAGAGAAAGAAGCAGCTATGCTTGGTCAATACCAGAAGTTTTGCTGTCCATCTTTTATGTCACGTCCCATCCAAACCACTTCTCTAATATATATGTCTTCACAATGTCTCAGTTAAAAAAAAGATGCTCTTTCTTGAAAAGTTACTCCCCTAATAGTCCAGTTTTGGGCCCCCTACCACAAGAAAGACATTGAGATGCTGGAGCAGGTCCAGAGAAGGGCAATGAAGCTTGTGAGGGGTCTGGAGCACAAGCTTTATGAAGAGAGGCTGAGGGAGCTGGGGGTGTTCAGTCTGGGGAAGAGGAGATTGAGGGGAGACATTATTGCTCTCTACAACTCCCTGAAAGGAGGGTGTAGCAGGGGGGTCGATCTCTTCTCCCAGGTCACAGATGATAGGACAAGGGGTTTCAAGTTGCACCAGGGGAGGTTCAGGTTAGATATTAGAAAATATTTCTTTACTGAAAGGGTTGTCAGGCATTGGAATGGGCTGCCCAGGGAAGTGGTTGAGGCACCATCCCTGGAGGTATTCAAGAGATGAGTTGACATGGTGCTCGGGGATATGGATTAGTGTTGGGTTGAGGTTTTTTGTGTGGTGTGGGGTTTGTGTGGGGTTTTTTGTTGTTGTTTGTGGAGTTATTTATTGTTTGGGGTTTGGGTTTTTTGTTTGTTTGTTTGTTTGTTTTTTATTGGCTGGACTAGATGATCTTAAAAGGTCCCATCCAACCTAAGTGATTCTGTGATTCATAGCACCAGCATAATCTCTTAAAAAACAGATGTGTGTTTATCCAATGTTCAGAACACAAAAAATCTCTCACTATGTAAATTCTGAATGAACGTAGAGCCCGTATAGCCATAAACAACTCAGCAGTATTATTAAACAGACTTTCTGCCCGTAAATGCTTTCTTATTCACCTTACCCCATGTATAC
Source organism: Scolopax mira (assembly GCA_004320125.1). Classification (NCBI taxonomy): domain Eukaryota; kingdom Metazoa; phylum Chordata; class Aves; order Charadriiformes; family Scolopacidae; genus Scolopax; species Scolopax mira. Next base: position 40,121 of record BJBW01005734.1, read on the forward strand.
CCTGCACAGAGCACTGCCACTGCCAGGAAGGGCCAAGGTGCTGGAGGTTTGACTGCTCTTGAAGGTCAGGAAAAATACTTTGTCTTAGTTCACAGACATCTAGAAACTGTCATTATGATCAGTTTGGATCTGAACAGACATGACAGGGGCAGAATGGTCTCTTCTGACACATTCATAGCCTGAAGGCTATAGGCATCCCAGACCACTCGTGACACCGTGCAGATGACATGGACAGGGTGTTTCAACCCGGGCTGGAGGTGTGACATTCCTGAGTTGCTGTCAGAGCACCACAGAGAACGAACTAAAATAATCCATGTGTGACACACTAAAGCACGTCCATGTACAGTAAAGTCCACACTGAAAAGAAAAAAAATGGCCATTATAATTGTCTAAGTATAATTCACACAGTGAAGCTTATCAGAAGGCATTTGTGTGTCAGTGATGAGAATACCTCTGCAAAATATATATATTTACTTTGTAAATTAACCAGAGAATGTGCAATTTATTTCTTTTGCTACTTCTTCATTAAGCCATGGTGTTGAACTGAATTATATTTGCTATAAAGCTTGTTCGGTAATTTATTTCCAAATGTAGGGAATGCATTTCTGTTTCATACTTGAAATGGATTAAGCCTGTTACTACCACTACAGTTGATCAGGAATGCTGTCTAAAAGTCCTAATTTAAAATGGAACTAAATGTGCTGTAACTTTAAAAGGTTTGCTACCTTTTAAAAAATAAATAAATAAAAAAAGAAGTGTCTTTAAAATTGATAAACTCCTTTACCCAGAGCTTATCTGAATATACAAAAAGAAAGATGAAGGCTCTGGCTTTATTTACATGTCACTATAGTAAAAAGACAAGCTTTAAATTACCATCGGTCCAGCCACAAAGTGTTCTCATTATCTTCACCAGGGAGCCAGACCTCTTTACATGTTGGAGAGAAATCACATCAGGAGGGACTGGTTTCTCTCCCTTGCTGGAGAGGATCAGAAGTGGAGGTTTCCCCTAACAGCTGGCAGCTCTACAGCTGTGGCTGTGCCTGTCAAACATCTGTCTGGAGCAGCCTCTTACGGCTGGGTGAAGGTGTCAGCTTCATAAAAGGTGGTGGGCCTCCTGAGGCCCCCCAAAATTAAAAGGAGACACTGTGATACTTTCTCTCTCTCAGCAAGCACACGTGCTGCCCCAGCAGGGCAAGTGCAGCTGACTTCTTTTCTGCTGCGGGAGCTCATCCGAGTGTAAATACACCCAAGATAGGCAGAACCCGTCTCCCAGATGTGAATCCACCACAGAGAATTTGAAACATTACAATTTTGTTGTTAAAAAAATGGATGAGGGAGGCGGCGAATATCTGATCTTTGTGTGTAGGGTGGAATGGGAAACTGAAACTTGGGAGGAGAACCTGGGACAGGGCAGACTCCTGGGGCCACATGTGGATCCAGAGGAAACGCAGCCCTGCATCCTCTTCTTGGGTCAAGCCACAAGGTGACCTCTGTGGTTTTGGGTCATGCTCTTAAGAAAAGAAAAACAACAACCCACCAATAGCAATATTATATTTCCATGAAAACTTCAAGATTTTCCAGTTGTGCTCTTTTCGGTCATTGACTGAGAATCGTTGGAGATGTTGCTTAATTTCCTCAACAATATCAGTATGTTCCCGCTTTTAGCTAATAATTTCCAGTTCTGGAACAAGCCATTTTAAAAAAAGTCTAGCATTGTTCAGGAACTACTTTGCAAAAATGAAGCACTTCAAGGGCTCACAATTTTCCGCTTTCCCCAGGAGTGTTGATAAATGTCTTCTTTTCCTGTGAGAAAGTATTTCTGTTTGAAAAACTTCAACCTAGTTTTTAATTCCCAGAATTGTTATTGAATTGCCATATAGCCCTGGGCAAGTTACTGAACATTTTCTGTGTCTTGGTTTATCTATTTAGCAGAGTGCTTACACAGCACAGTGCACACATACTAGCAGTTCAGAAAAAAGTCAGCCCAGCCAGTGCCATACTTCTCTTCAAGTAAGTACTTTTAGGGAGGAGCAGCAGGGATGCTGATTATTATTCCTCTGCTTGAAGAAATAGTGGGTGAGATGTGCTTTCTGCTGCTTAGTATTCTACAATCCTCAGGAGTGCATTGTGGAACAAAAGGGAGAGAAAAAGGGGAAAACTGAGAGATGGACCTCCTCTAACCGGATACTTAATTTCCTGGTATCTTCAGTGGAAGTTGCCTCTTCTTGGCACAAGTGTCCTACCTGTGGGTGGGTGACCACTTTCTGGACCTATTGTGTGATGCCTATGACTATACTCCAAAACTGTTATTGAGTGAAGATCAAAGGGAATCCCTTTTGTGTGAAACAATAACAGAGGCTGGAAAAACAGAACTCAAAGCTAGGCAGGAAGGCAAGAGAGTTTTAAAAAACTGCAGCTTTGCAGGGAATTCTGAGAGAAGGAAGTCATAGTACCATAGAATTGCTTGGGTTGGAAGGGACTTTTCAGATCACCTAGTCCAAACATCAACCTAACACTGACAAAACACATCACATCATTAAACCAATATCCCTAAGCTCTATGTCTACCCAGGAGCAATGGAAAGGAAGCAATGTCTCCTACTCCTTGAGGCAGCAACTGCAGGAGATGGAAGTAGAGGGAAACACAACCACAAATATTGCATAAGGTGTGTGTTTTGGGGCTGGGGAGAAAAAAAGGAGGAAAACCATGAATTTGGGAAAAATCTCTGAGTTGGACCCAGTTCCACCCTGGAAATAGGGTGCTTGTAGCAGCTGGCTGCTTACAAGAGTGTTGGCTACCTGATTGCTAGCCTTGCTGTGGTCCAAGCCTTCATCAAATCATAGTTTAGTTTTGATTTGCAAGAAGTAAAAGAAGAAATCTCAATGAGATCTACAGATTAATTAATTTTGGCCCTGCTTATTCACGCTGAACATGCCTATTGTCTCTTCTCTGCTTCCTAGCAAAATTGTAATACTTGCCACTGTCCAGACTTGAAGTGATATAGCGTAACATTTAGATTGTATTGTGAAAAAATGTCTTACCATATGTTATTTCTACATTCTCTTTCCTATGTCCTTTGAGTGGACTGTAAAGAGAAATTTACTGTGGTTTGGTTATAAAGTCCCAGTGAATGAGATTCAACAGTAATTACGTTAGTCTTCCTAATATCTGTGAGGGAATACATAGCATTGTACATTTTTTACCATTTCTTTTCTGTTTGTAAGGTAGCGGTGTCATTCTCTTTTAAATGGCCTGTGGTGCCAGTTCCAAATAGTAGAAGGAGCCTCTCTAGGTGGTGGCTACGCATATGCATATCAAGCAGCAAGTGCTAAGTGGGACAGGCCCACAGTGAGCAACCACTGCCTCTCAAGGAGGGTTGGGAAGGGGAGGCTCAGAGGAAGAGCTTAAGGGTGATTTCTGACACAAATGAACATGTAAGCAAAGTTCATCTTTTATTTCAAAATTTAAATTCAATATGAAGACGCGGTAGCATCTGCTGTACTGCCTGGTTCTACATGTTGAGGAGCCTTTGATGAAAACAACATCCATTCTTTGTTGAAACTGTAAACAAAAATCTGCTGACTTGTTTTAGACAGGAATGCTTTACTGATTATGAATTAATTAAAAAAAAATTCTGCTGTTCCAGGGGAAAATGAGTTTCTTTTCTGACCACAGAATAGTTTGCATGTTTTAAATAACTAGGTGTGTATTTTGTTTAGTTTATATTTTTTAATTTCGTTTAAAGTCAGACAGTCTTTATGGCTGAAAATAAAATGCTTCCTTTCATTTCTAATAATTTTTTGGGGACTGGACTAATGAGAAATGCATTTAAAACTGACAGACAACTTTGACATAAGAATAGAGGTGTGGGTAAGTCCTCTAGATAGTTATCATGCAGTTTAACCTTCTTTTTCTTGGTAGCCCTATGACAAGAATAAAGCTGGCTTTGAAAATAAAAGTGTGACATACTGCATTTGAGATACAAAGTAACTGTGCCTAATGAGTGGAAGTAATGACTTTATCTTTAAGCTGTAACTTAACGTATTTCTTTTTATATACTATTCATTTTAGAACTAGCTGCTTCCAGAATGTATTAAATATTTAATATGACAATGCCCACATGATATTTATATGTAAAAGATTTAGATCTACTAATCCAAGTCCACATAAAGTTGTTATGCAGAGCTGCAACTTTCTAATTTATGTACATACATGAAGACCTATATGTGCAGACAACTGTTTTTTATAGAGAGAGATATGGGGAGAGATAGCTCCATATAAAATAGTTGTCCAAACCAGTAAAATATTCCATGCTATTGTTATAAAAAAAAGGAATTTAATAGTCAATTATTCCAAAGAAAAAAAGCTCTCTAATACAAGAATTCATGCTTTTATTAGAACTAAACCGAGTCTGCTGAAATGAAATAGTAGGGCTGCAAGAAATTAATCTAAGTAGTGGGATAAAAATTGGATGTACTCACATTTTTTTTTTTTTTCCTTCTCCAGCCTTTGGTCAGGGACACTATCATCAAAGACAAAGATCAATAAAAACAATGTAACCTCACAAAAGATTGCCCATAAAGATGATTTGCAAGAGCAAGCTGTCTCAAATTTGCTTTATTTAAGAAGTTTTTAATTTTAGTTTAGTTTTAGAAGCATTTTGCCAAGAGCACTTAAAACTGTTGTGGACCTTCCAACAGGGACAACATCTTTGGAGATACAGATTTATATTTAGAATATCAAGGGCATTCAAAATGTGCCCAGTTATTCACAGCCTGCAGGGCCCAACCTCCATGGTACATTTTTTGCCCTGAGTCATTCTGCCCCACGAGCCCAGGGGGAAGCCCTTTCAGGAGGGGACAGCCTGTGGGGACAATAGTCAAGGGACAACATGAGTCTGAAGACCAGGGCTTCCTGCTAGTCCAGGCTAGGAAAGAGTTGGGGGAACTGTGAGTACAAACACCATTGTGCTCTATTAAAGCTCCTCATGTTCACTAGTTCACTATTTAAACTGCAGGACCTCAGAGCACTTTCAAGGTTGTGAGTACAAATCCGGCACCCAAATACATGTTAGAGCAAGACCCAGGAATGAAGACATAAGGTGGAGGGGAGCAGATTTAGATTGGAGATTATGAAAAAGTTCTTTATTGTGAGGGTGCTGGAGTACTCAAACAGGTCGCCCAGGGAGGTGGTTCTTCAAGGTGAGGCTAAATGAGGCTGTGGGCAACACGTTCTAGTTGGGGGTGGTTGGACCAGATGACCTTTGGAGGTCCCTTCCAGCCTGGATGATTCTAGGATTCTATAATTCTATGACATCATGCTTCTGTCTTCTTCCAGATCCTGGTTTCCATGAGAAAATAACACAGGGACAGGGAAAAAAAGAAGGCATGTTGTGTTTCTGAATATGGACCAGGACCAGTCAATGGATCATACCTGGGAGTTGGGCAGAGGGGTGCATCTACCCTAGGAAGATGCCTAGGGTATCTTCCAAACCTACTCTTGGAATATCTAAGAGGGTCAATCTAGTCAACATTTTCTGGCAAGGCTGTCTTTGGAAATAAAGAAGTGGGCAGCCAAACGTCCCTGCTACCAGACTCCTGGACACACAGGTTCATTTCTGCTCCTCCTCCTTCTGTCTTGCCCTGATAATTGACCCACCTCATCAGTATTCGCAAAACTTTGCTTTATACTGTTTCATTTGTATTAGTTGAAGAGGCGAAAGGTAGTTATATAAAGGAAGAGAAAAGCCATCAACAAAACTGCCATCAACAAAAACAAAAATTTAAGGGAGAGGTGGATGAGAGATGTGAAAACTGAGGGTCATGTTAAGAATATTGGTCTGTCTACGATAGAATTGGTTTGTATTTTATCTCTCATTAACAACTTCTTACAGTGACTTCTCAGCCTCAGACAATAGGGGGAGCACCAAACTGGCTCATTTTGGGGTAACCTCCTTCTCTCTCTCCACTTCAGTTTCTTCACAGGTAAAACAAGGAGACATATTCTTGAAGCACTCTTTAAAATGTGCTGGTGCAAGGAATAAGCAAACTATTAGTACCGGAAAGCTAAAGGATTCCCGTTGTTCATTATCCCTCATCACTCATCCCCTCTTTCATCAAGTAGCACTCATCATTCTCACATGGCAGCAGTCAGCCTCTTTCGCTGTTTATCTTTCCATCTACATGCATTTAAAAAGTAGTAAATACTGAAATTAAATACAGTGTATTAAAAGAGCTGATGTATGTTGCATACCTAATGGCTGCTCGGTTGCAGCGCCTGGCAGAAGAGAAAAGGTGATGAGAGGCAGTTGTGTTGTCATTTTAACCTGAGGAGGGTTCTGTGACACTACAGCAGAGGCCAGGCAGAAGGTATGGAGGAGCACTCACTGGCAGTGAATGTACACGCTGAGTTCAGTAAATCACGGTCTCCTATAGTGAACAGAAATGTATACTGCTACAAGTCCAGTGCTACACAAACATTGAACACCCTAACACTATGTGTATGAGACCAGAATTTGTCCTCAGTAAAACAATAGAAGATTCCACTGAAATCATCAGGTTGCCAGGAGGTGAGGGTGGGATTTTTCTTGGAGATGAAATCCTTAATGTGGTTTTAAACGTTATTATTGTTCTCTTTTGTATGGGTGTGCTTCAGCAGTGGTAGAAGGGAAGAGTGGTAGAAGGGAACAGGGTCACAACTTTCCTAAACGTTACAATCTATTCCAAATCAACTACCCATGCAGTGACCCTCGGGGATTATCTAGAGTTTAGTCACTTAGCAGACCAGTTAAAAATGTCTGTGCGTGCATGTGTACATGTATACATGTTTCCTCTAAGAATGTAAGGCCTCTGTAGGTTGCTTTTTACTGTATTTTCAAACCAAGGTACCAGGCCAATGCTTTCCAGTACAGGTGAAAAAATATATTTCACTCTACTTCATCCATCGCGAGTAGGCTCCTGTCCTTACATGGTCCTTACATACCCTCATCAGTAGCCACGTTTGTTTGTGTTTGATTTACAAGGATTTCAATGTTAACCTCTATTGTTTAAAACACATAGAATGAAACACCATGGCTCTGTTTCATCTGACTCACTCCTTAATGTGCTCAAAGGTCCAGTTCCAGCAGGTTGCTTTAAGAACTGCATTAAGAGAATGAAAATATCAGAAATTTAAACAGAAATCCGTTCAGTTTGTTATGAGAGGGAAGGTTGCAAAGGTGTGTGTCACACAGTTCAGAGTTGGGTTATTTTATTAATTTTATATTCATTGCATGTAAAAGGTGTTTAAATATAACGTATCAGATAATTATTTTGCAACAAGAAGTACTGACAGTGCTAGAAGGCAAAGGAAGAACCAGAACAAAAGAAATCCAGATTCTTCTTTGCATAGTTAGCGCAAGGGATTTTGTACTGATCTCCAAAAAGCATATTTTTTGAGAGGCTCAAGCCCATCATTTCATGCACATCCACAAAACTGCCTCTCATAGCCCACCTTTGTTTTCTCCAGTCTGTCTGTGCCAAGAAACCTCTGTGCTCCGTGTTGCAACAGAGAATGAATTACTTGGAGCACTTGGACCTATGGTCAGAGTCAGTTATATTGCATTTGAGAGGTGTGACCGTCAAAATGAGTGAATCAAAGGTGCAGAAGGCCAGAAATTTAGGGGCTGTCTCCATGTTCCCTATCTCAAAAGATCATCACTGGGATAGAATTCAGGAACATGATGGATCTATGTCCAAGACTTTGATCTCAAAGAAGTAGACAAGGAATTCCCACCCCCACATTTTTCTTCTGATGAAATTAGCTCTAAATTTCTAGGTCTTGATGTTTCATTGTAAACCTTTTCTCTATAGCTTTTTGACAATGGAAAAACCGGGCTAAAATACCTACACCTTCAGAAGAGGACACCCTGCAACAGACTCTGCACAGAGGAGGACTTACCCATCTCAGCAGAGGTAGGTGCTCCAGCTTCACTCCATATGATGTCTTCTAGTCCTTGTCACCCGAAGTATGTTCTCACTGCACTGGTTTCCCCAAGATGTTTCACTTTCCCTCTGCTCCAAATGGGAGCAGAAGCTCCTAAGTTGGGGCTGACAGCTTTAGAGAACCATTGGATGTTTTTGAGAGTCTGAGCATTTTATATTTTTTTTCTGAGGATTTTGTGTCTCAAAAGCTCATGGTTTTGTTTGCAAATACATATGAGGTGAGTAACTGTGGGCTTTTGATAACCCTGTTGAATTCAACAGGATGTTGACATGTACCAGGTTCCGGCAAATGTGCTGACCCAGACGGAAGCAAAGATATTCTACCAAGATTTTATTTTCTCCTTAAAACAATGGCTGGGCTACAGAATAACATTTAGATGCTTCCATTTTGCTTTTGTAAAAGCCCGTTGTGCTGTGTTGTTTCTCAGTCAACAAAGCTTCCTCTGTTATTGTCGACAGCTGGCATGTTTTTTACTATCTTATTTTTCCCTCGATATTTATAATTCATTGATATTATATAAATTTGTGAGGTAATAAGATTTTAAAAATAACTAAAATTAAATTGCAGTGTTGTTCTGGGATATTACCGTGGTTGTTGACTCAGCAAAAGGCTGGATTCCCTAGTGGCATTCTAGATTCTGTATTAGGAGAGCATTTATGGCTTTATATAGGTGTTTTTCTGAAACCATATGAAATATGAAATCATGCAGAGAACCACATAAATAAAAATTAGAAATATATGTGAAATAAGGACTAATCTGTAGGTCCTCATCTTCCCATACTGTACCATAGTATAAATTAGAAGAAACAGCTATTTCTCGTATCAGAGTATATTTTTTACTGCATGGAGTACAAGCTGTAAAATAGTTTGCGTGGATGGGATTTAGCAATATTCTTTTTTTATCCTAGTAATTAAGAAGAGGTATAGTATACAGCTCTGTTTAAACCTATTTTTCCTAAAGAATGACTGAATTGGTTGCTCTGTCTTATGCTGCAGCATTATTTTGCTTTATGCTTTAGGGATGGGCACGTAGGGTGGCACAGACCAAAGGCAGAAGCGGCCTCTGGTGACACTACAGATATGAAACTGAATATCCTCAGCTCGCACAGCATAGTATTTCTAATGTTTATATTCCTGAATGGGTTTACTGAAAACATAAATAAAAGAAAAGTGAGTCTCACCTTCAATTTCTTCAGGAGGGATAGAGCAGAGTGCAGACATGCCTAATTTTATGAGGTGAAATAAGAAGCCAGGGGTTCGTGTCTGTTTATTTCAGGTGACTGGTTACTTTCTAAAAGCAGTTTTCATAAGTTATAATGGAAGAAACAATTATTATAATTACCACTGGAGGATTTTTGTTTGTTGTTTTCTTGTTATAGAATATCAATTAGAGGTGTTATGATTGAAAACATGGAGACTATTTCAGGATAGGCTTCAATTTCTGGATTTTTATTTGGAAAGTTCATTTCTTAGAGTATCCTAAGTTGGAAAAGATCATGGTACACATTTAATTCCTGTCTGCTGATGGTGGGCAGTGGGAGGATGTGGACAGTTTTCTTGTGTGCGATGAATGTTTTGGGAAGAGCTACACTCGAAGACTATTTCTGAACAAGGTGAGGCTTTTGGCCATTCTTGTCAAGCAAGGGGAGTCCCCGTCCTCACAGCTCAGCTTCTGTGAAAGTTTTGTTGCTGGTAAGCATAAGCTTCTTTCACCCATTAGCTGTTGTTGCAGAGAGTGCCCGTCATCAGAAATGACAGTCATGGAAGAGGGCTCTGAGTAGCAGGGCAGAAACCTCAGTCTTAACTCTAGAGGGCGAAGAGCATGCTCAGTTCATTGGGTAGACAAGTACGTGAAGTTCTAGATGAAGGTTTTTCATACTAAGCAGTTTGATACATAAATGTAATGAGGTATAATATTCAAAACTAGAATTTAAAACACAAAAGCAAAACTTGGTTGGATCCTAACAAGCATATGTTGTGGTTCTATTTCTGTCTTGGTCCTGCAAACATCCTGCAGCAAAATCTCAATGACCCTGGACTGCCAATTAACTTAGAAGGACAAAAGGTATCTTTCATCAAGGGAAAGGTTATAAAGGAATCAAGTTATTAAAATAAATGTCTCACTTCTTTCCATTGCCTCATATTCATGCTAAAATTCAGGCTTGGCCTATTGTCCACACAGAACATGGATGATGCTCAGAGGTGGCCAGAGATGTCTGTGTTACAAGATGTCCCTCTGAGCAGCCCTGACAGTTTAGTCCAGGCTTCCTCTCCCGATTGATGTTGAAGGACATGTCTGAGGGGACTGAGTCTTATGGAAACATAAAATACTCTTCTTCTACATTTGCCCCGTTATCAAGTTCATCTCAGAGCTGAGAAAATAGATGTTTGTGGAGAAGCAGGCACTTGTAGCCTTGCACAACACCCAGTGCTGCAGGGAAATGTATCTTAGGTGTGGATGCAGAGCCTTTGGAGCAGAAAAAAGGCAACCTGAAAAGGCACCATGCTGAAACCTGCCAAAGGCACTGAGGGCTGGGGCACCTGAGACGTGATGAATAAGACTTGTTGAATAAGCTGTGCACTTAAATACATTAGCGGACCATGAGGTACTTGAATACTCTTGACAATGAAAGCTGCCTAAGCACTCCAGCTAACTAGATAGACACAACCTGATAGTTTGTGGGGTCTGGTGGAAATTATATCATAGCCTGTCTATGAAATCCAACAATGTAGGATTTTGTTGCAAATCAGGTCTGGTTTAATTTAATGAAGTAGTATTAACAAGCTTCACGTTCTGCATCTTTCACTGTCTCTCAGCTGTGCAGTATTCATTAAAAAGAATATATGCAAATTTTAGCAACATAAACAGAATTTAAAATAAGGAATAACACAAAAAAAACCACTCAAGAAAGCTTTCTGGTTTTCCTTCAGGATGAGTCATCTGTTTACTATACCCTATTCTCTGGTTTGTCCTTTAAAATGCTACCACTTCATTGATTGAAAAGAAAACTCCACAACTTCACCACTCAAACAAGGGTACTGGGAAGAACTTTCCTAGCATTATCCCATAAAACAGACCTTGGTGAGTGGATCAAATCCTGCCTCTGCTGGGGTCAGGAGGAGTTTTGCTCAGAGGGCAAGGCTGCCCTCTTTGTCTGAAGCCAAATCTTTTCTCATACATCAAGAACTCTTCATGGTAAAATAGAAAAGCAGATGCCATCCCCTTTCACTGCTTTTCCAGGCAAAGTGTAAACCTCACTGCACTCAACAGTAAATTCCTTTAAGCCTTTATGTGAGCTGAAATTGCTTCATCCATTGACCTTTGCTCAATGTGCAGCCCTTCATCCAACCACGATTCCACGTATCAGACGTACAGCACAGGTGGAGGACCTGTGGTGTCCACCTGGGTTTTGTCTTTTTTTTTCTGGATGGTGCTCTGCTTCCTTTCTTCTCTTGTTACCTGCTGAGTTGAGTCTCATCCGTTGTCTCTTCCATGTCCTCCGAGAGCTCTTAGGGTAACAGATGCCCTTTTTGATGAGAGAATGGCAATTGCCTTGCATTTTTTTGCTTCATTTAGGATTTAGGAGTTTATGCATCAATCCCAACAGCAGTTTGTTATCTGCCCCGATCACAAACTGTTGCCCTCTCTGGATAGTGACAAAAAAAAAAAAAAAACAAAAACCAAAACTGAGGGAAAAATACTGTCTATATTCCAAGTCTTAAAGAAGCCAGATTTGTGGATGATTTAACAGTATAAGAATGGCTGTGGAAGATGCCACGCTTGCAGCTGTGGAGGCACTAGCCCTCTGATGGCATGCAAGAAATTTGGGACAAACAGTCTCAAAGCACAATTCCTCCGTTGGCAAGCTGCCATAAATGAACTTGTAGTCCATACCCTTAGGACCAAAAAGGTCTACAGTCCTCTGTGTTTTAGGCCCTAGTCCAAGTGATCTCTGACCTCTTCCTGGGCAGAGAGGAGCTGGCAACATTTTGCCAAGGCAAAAAGCAGAATGTTTGAATGCATGTCCAGAAGTGCAAAAATGAAATAATGGAGGGGCGGAAAGGGAGGATGGGGATGGGAAAAAAGAGCCAGAGGTACTAAGAGTATGGACAGCTAAAACAATGCATTGGCCTTGCTTTTTCTCAATTAAAAATATTGTCTGTTTAAAATCTTTCATTTTGGGATTTATTCAGAAAAAAAATTAGTTCATTATTGCATTTCATTAAATGGTAGATTGTACGTAGTTTTATTTTACCAAATGAGAATTGGAGCAAAGTAGAAATTTAAGCTTAAAAACCATTCTTGTTGTTTAGGTGTATAATTCTTTCTCCTGCTTTGCATGCCTGGAACTAATGTGGCATTAAGTATATTCTAATTTTAAAGAATTTAATACATGCATAATCTGCTTTACAAGCAGAGATTAGATTTTTTCATATTAAAATAAATTGGGACAACAGAGAAGCATAACTTAAGGCATATTCATTTGAAGAAAATAGGCAAAATCTTTAATTTTTTTAGCATTCTTTTAAAAGCATTGATATACTATAGTTTGAACAGTATTGTGTGAAGCTTTCATTGAAAAGTACTCATGTTCTGTGACTTGAAAAGAAAAATTAAGGCAATACAATTGAACCTATGGGTAAGCCTGTATTTATTGTATGCATTAGTGGATTCAATATTTGAAAACACAGAAACAGGAGCTTATATGCAGTTCAGAACACCTGACATTGCTGAATTGTTTGCTAAAAACAACAAAAAAAATCTCAGCTGTGGGAGATTTTCAGAAATATTCAGTACCTTAAGATGCCTTCATTTTGGGTTTGTAATTGCATCTGGATCTGACTCCCAGCCAAGGGCAGAGTGTTTGTTTATCTCTGAAAATAGGTACCCTTATTTTCCCAAGTCCCGCATCCAAAAAAACGAGGGTGGAGAGGGGGTTAGTGCATCTCAAGGCACCTTTTAAAATACTCCACAGCCTCCACTGTCCCCAGTATATCCTTTTGCTCTCTCTCTCGGTAACAGAAGTCAGTATTAAAGCTTCTGGGCAGAAAATGATTTTTCAAGCATCAGGACTGACCTATTCTTTTTTTGCAGAAAGTGGGTATATCCTACCAGACTCCAGGGAAGTTTGGCATTTCAAGCTTGAAATAGGGAAATAGTGCCAGGGAACTGGCATACAGTGGGACTTCTTTCTAAACCTCAAAAAATTCTTGTCAAAATAAAAATATGTGCTCCTTTCTATGAATGATTTTAAACTATTTGGTCTTTGGTGTTTGAGAGAGTCTCAAGTTACTACTGAAAGGACTTTCAGTCAGAGTGCGAGCCTTTTACAGTGTGTACCATTTTATTTGCACCATATCTCTTATATCAAATTAACACATAAAAAGCTGTCATAACAATTTCAGATACTTTTCACCTAAGTGACCTTCTGTAGAGCCAAGGAATAATATTACAGGCCTAATCCTGTTTCCACTGATGTCCTTTACAGACTTGCGAGTAAATACACTTGTTTCTGTCTCTCGTAAGTCATAAACAAGAACCTGACCTTACTCTCCCTCACGCACATGAACACAAAAGACGCACCTGAAGACACATCTACATAAAGATTACAAGGGTTTATGCATCAGCAAAGTCACAAACAGGGCATCATGTGTCCTCCTAATTTTCTTGCCTATGAAGAGGCTATAAAGTTCATACAAGATTTGTTATGGTAACAGCCTTGATGGCATTTCTTTCCTCGCTGTTTGACAGCTTCGGTGGCACACACTTGTAACACCACCTTGTTTGGGCCTAACAAGGGACAATTTTGTATGCAAAGTAGGTTTTATACCATTTCTTCTTGTTATGAATCCTGATTCCACTTCTCCTTTTTTCCCTACCTTTTCAAAAAGAATTATAGAATTATAGATTGGCTAGAGTTGGAAGAGACCTTAAAGATCATGGAGTTCCAACCC
>BJBW01005734.1:54108-164625 GCA_004320125.1 Scolopax mira
GGGCAACCTCTTCCAGTGTCTCACCACCCTCACAGGAAATAATTTCTTCCTAAGATCTAGTCTAAATTTTCCCAAAAAAAGAAAAGGCCTTTTCCTTTTTGTCTCTCCATGGAGAAATTCTCAATGCTAGTCAAGCAGTGCCCTAGATCTGCCTCTCCCTAGTTCCGGCACAACAGCACCTGCAGGTTGGAAGAGATGAAAGCAGCTTCTGAGCACTACGAGGTGCCTGGTGATCCTCCATCCTTCCAGGACACCCCCAACCTGACCCCCACAAGGCAAGAGAGAACACCCATCAAATGTTCCCACTGATCTCAAAAGGCTGCGTGGAAGTCATTGCCAAGCAGCATCTCTAATAGGGCTCCACAAGATGTCTTCAGGTGGTTTTCTGTCCTACATGCTACAGCATGGTGACCATGCCAGATCATCACAGGCCAATAAGATATTTTCAAAATTCTGTGGCAGTGCTTCTATGATAATGGCAAATAGGGGAAGTTAGCAGTGTTGAGCCATCTCCAGGCCGTTTCCCACAGGGATTTACTTTTGCCACTCTCCAGGAGGCAATAGAAGCAAAGTGAGAGCCAGAAGGATGCAGAGATGGTTCTTTAGTGCCAGAGTCAGGCTAAATACCAGCTACCCAACTCTTCGATATTTGAGGAGTGTTTAAAATCCTACAGTGCATTTATTTTGCCACATTTTCTAGAAATCAAAATGATTTCCCCCTCCAAACTAGACCAGTATTTCAGTGGGAAAGTACCTTTTTCCAAATATGAGTAGCTCTCTTCTGTGTCGTGAGTGGCATCAACGCTTCTGGCTTTCTGTATGTTTTTCATGTAAAAAGTGACAGATATGGTGTATCAAACCCCATAATTTGAATGCGTTCGAGAAACTTATTACAGGTTATTTTATTTTGGGTCTTTCATGTATGGAATATACACTTAAAAAAGAGGTTGTTGCCACAGGTTGCCCTCTGGATCCCGTCTGCTCAATGGATATGGTAGGTGCTTGTCTATAGCACAGAGAGATGGCACCTGTATCTCCTGCGAGCATCCCCACTGAGTGTTCTGCTCTGGTCCAGAGAGCATCAGCACCAGTGCACACCCCTCACAGCATGGTTTTTTGGAGCAGGGTAACCTCCTGGCTACATCTACTGGTGCCTGGGACCCATAATCCCAGCCTGAATTAAGAGCGATAAAAATATGCCTATACTAATTCAATGTGTTTATAAACATCTTTAAAAAGAGATAGTGGTTTGGTTTTTTTTTTCTGAACAGAGATGGGTATAAACCATGCATAAAGGAAAAAAGGGGCTTATAAAAGCTTTGTTGTCCATAACCCTTCTAAAATAGCTATTTATTCCTAATTATACATTTAATTATACTTGAGCAGAAAAGCACTTTCTCTCTCTCAAATAAAAAAGGGCAATTTGATGCAGAAGTCCAGAGGTGGTATATCCTTTTGATAAAGACTGTTCTGTGTAAATCAGGTGAGAAATTTAAGAGATATATTATTGGATTAGCTTCCTTATGGAAAGCTAACCCTGCTGGCATCACAGACACATTCTTCATTCCTCCATAAAGCAGTTATCTTTAAAACAAGTTAGTGGAAGTTTATACATAAGTATAGTATCCATATTCCAATTCAATTATATGAGTCATCTCCACAGGTTATACAGAAGATGCAGGTATTTCAGTCTGTTTTGTAATTCAGATCATTTGTATGCATTGTGGAATGTGATTTATAACCATATTTGCACTTTGAAATAAAGAAGGGAGTCAGAAAGGAGATACTAACACCTCTTTAAATATATTGCTTTATTTTTCATGAAGCTGAAACCACTTGACCTGCAATACCAGGTTCTTTACCTACACAAATAAATTTAAGGCTTAATCCTTAATAACGCATACTGCAAACATTCAAGAGCGGCTGAAGTTATCAAATTAGTATTAGGGGAGGCAAAAAAGAATAACCTGCTTCAGCAACAACAACAAAAATAAACCATCTGCTTTAATTGAAACCTCATCTACTCTTAGGAGAGGAGGTACTTTATTAAGAGAAAAAATTCAGAAAAAAAGGCTTTTCAAAATAGACCAATACATTACTTTGAACTAGATTTATAAAATATTGAGCTATCTATTAGAATGGAAAAAATATAATATTTTTATTAGACATACTTATAAATCTTTGTCAAGACATTTACTGGAGCTTGTGGTAAACAATATTTATAGCAACACTGAGCAAACAATTGTTGCTATATTCATTTTTTCCATTAGTAGTAAAATGACTGTTTCCTCCAAAATCTTATTTAAATCAGAAATTTATGAATTTTCTTGACACATATGTATGTAAATATTGTGCCAAATACCAGCAATTTTCCTCTATTTGTTTTTGGACTTTTTAAAATGGACTTTTTTTTCTGTTTTATTTTGGAATGCAGCTTTGAAAAAACAGCAACATGTTAAGGCTGCTCCAGAATGACAGCCTGGCATGACATTCTGTATTCTTTTAATTAGATTACCAGATTATTACTGTAGATGATTAGAGTTTAAAATAACTTTATAAAAAACAAAATTTAGCCATCACGTGATTTGTCATGCTGGGCTAGAAGTAAAATTGATGGCATTTGAATCCACATAGTTACTATGGAAAGAAGGTTTAAAGCACTGCAGCTCTTCTCATGCATCCATGTGTGTGGGCTTTCTGAACATACATGGATTTTTCCACGAGGCAACACGATTGTTTCCTTTTAAATACTAAATTGTTATTCCATCAATGGAACTACTTCTTTGAAACTTATCTTTTAAATTAAATAAAAAATGTTCATAAAAGAAAGCATTATCTCCGCACCTAATAAAGAGGATGGATTTTTCCAAAACGAATCCCCTAAATAATGTATTTCAATAATGTTGATACAGTAATATGCTATGCAAATATATATAATAAAAATTATACACATAATGAATAGTAGATTAAAAATATGTTTTTTATGTATTTTGTGTATATAAGGTACTTGAACATAGGACATTACAATATCTGAGGAGTTTATGAAAGTTTTCCCTATTAATACTGTGGTTTGGTTGCAAATCTGAGAGATGTTAAACCGCTACTGTGAATTGTGCTGAAAAGAAATAAAACACAAAACACATAAAAGCTCTTTATCAACAAAATACTTTAATTGGAAAAAAAATCCCCCAAATCTTTTCATTCAGTAATCTTTGTTTTACATCCCTCTTAGTGAAATATTCTATATAACAAAAATTATTATTTGCGAGCAACAGAAAACCCATTCTGCAATTAAAAATTGAACAATTTTACTTGTGATATTTTAGCTTCCAAAAACCTATTTATGAATATCACAGAGATCAAGTGTTTGTTTGTTAATAACTATAACCTGCTTTGAATACCTGACCTATTGATTTCTAAACTCACTGTGCAATGTCTGCTTCATATTAACATCCTAATCATTACTAACCTGTATTTGCTACTAACCGTATTTGCTGCATACTCACTCTTCACACTTGCTTTATGAAATAGTTTAAGTTCTAACTCTGTAATGAGAAAGCAGTATTTTGGATATTAGGGAACACTCAGGGAAAAAAAAAAAACAAACCTGATTTTAGCAGGATTTATACAGCTATGGATAATTATTTTCAAAACAGTGATTAATAAGTGTCCATTTTCATGTCATCATTGGTAATAGATGCAATCTCACTCAGGCACCCCGCCATTCTGTTTAATATAAGTGTATCCTAGTGTAAAAAGGAGCTTGTCATACTTATCTCTAATGGTGAATGATTTCTTTCCCTCTTCCTGAAGACACTTTGCACCCAGTATTCTCAAATCCTATCATGCTACAGGCTGACAAATAAGCTAACAGCAATGTAGGGAGCAGGCTACATTAAGGTGTAGGTGTATGTCCTCTGGAAGATATGCAGAAGATAACAGGATTCTATTTTTTTGCTTGTAAGTCAGACAAAGTACACATGTGAAGAGGTCTGTGTAGAGGAACAGATGCAAAATTTTTACATTTCAGTAAAATACAATAAGCTGAGAATGCACTAAAGAATCCTTGCATTTTTCAAAGTGGGAGGAAAATTAAGCATTGTTTTCTTGTCATTACGGTTGGAATCCATCGAAATACAAAAATGGATCTGTCATTATACTAGTGACCAGTGTTTCAGTTAATACCTGTAATTTCTACTGGCTTTTGCATGTTTCCATGCTTTCTATGTTTAATTTTATTTTCAGGCATTCTTGCATGCCTGCAAGAAACAGGCAACGATTTTTCCTGATTCATGGCTTAGGAGGAACAGCTGATTAATCCCATGTCAACAGTCTTGACCCTATGCAGAAAATAGAATCATAGAAGGCCTGCTTAACAATATATCAAGGGTATAGTTGCTTATTTTCTCTGGTTTGTAAAATCCATAAATCACTTGCAAATGCAGAGTAAGTTAGGACAGCGTAGTTCAGTCATTATCTTTTTCCTTACGTAATAAATGTGATTTTTTTTCTTTCAAATATTTTGGTGTAAAATGACCAGCATCTTACCATCACATTTTTCTGTCTGCTGTCAGCGTAAAAAAAGGAGTCATATGTATTTATTGGTATTTATTGGTATTTATTTTCAGGGCAACCTTTCAATTGATAAACTTTGGAAAGGATTCCCGTTCTGCCACAAACGTGTATTAATAAAAATTGTCCTTCTGTTAATGCTTTTGCTTAAGAATGAACATACAGTCTCGGGTTTATATTTGTCTGTTCGAAATGGCTGGGCAAAGGGGAAGAAAAAACCCCATCCCTAACAGTCATTTAGAATGTGGTCATAGGCAGGAGAGGACAGAATGTAGGCCTTTTCATTTTTAGGGTCGAAGCACAGTGATTTGCCCAAGCCAGTTTGGAAATACTTATGAAATTTTAAACTTTAAGGTGCGTGATTCTATATGGCAGCTCCAGAGAAGAATGGGCCCTTTATTTTTGTAAAGGCGTACACCGCTAGCTAAAAAAACAAAAAAAACCCCACAACAAACCAACCCAAAAATCCCCCAGCCAACAACAAAAAAAACCCCACCAACAAAAAATGTACATAACCTAGCTAAATAAAGCCAAAACCTGTGGAAATCTTCTCATGTAAACTGCATAATAGCACTTCAAATGGCCCCTTTCTGTCATCCACTGTAACCATCACATTCCCATTTCTGCTGCAGTCAGGTGAACTGTCAAAGAGCTATTACGGTTGGCTGCATAGAATTCTGAGGAAAGACAAATCTGTGCAATTTTCTCCTTGGACAATAAATGGTTCTTTTGGTGCCTTTAGGTTTTCCTAAACAACTTTTGGTAAAGGAAAAAAAAAAAGAGGTTTTAATTTTTTTTCCTTATTTTTAACATGCATGGGATAATGCAAGGGGCTTTATTTGGGCTGAAACCTTTACTGTGAATGTGTAGCTCTTTGATGGATGCACATTAGCATTCCAGTATATGGGTAAGATTTATATTTTTTTTTTTCCTTTTCTGATCCATAATGTAGCTTCAAGTAGATGCTTAAGATGGTACGATGGCATGCTATATTTTAGTGTGGGGTTTTGCACTATTAAAAGAATGGGTGCACACCGAGTGGAACAACGAAATCTATATACAAATGCAAAAATCATCCAATCTATTATTAAAAACTAATAACAGCCCTAAGATATTAAATGCATTTAGTCTTTCATGTCTGTTTAAAATACTGCATGCTCAGAAGTGAATGCATTATTGTGATGTGTAATACAGCATCTTCTGATAAGCCTTATCTCATAAATAAAAAAGACGTATAAATGACGTGCTTTCTTTGGAGGCAAGTATTTTGTCCATTCTGGTGAGGTATGTTGTATAAGCAAAATGAGAGTTTGATTATGTCTTTCGTACAGTTAATAAACACGTGGTTGTCAGAAAACGCAAGGAGGTTTTCTTGCTGGTTGTTTTCATCTTCTATAAAAAATTAAGGTGTTTCAGAACTGACCTTTGCTCTGTTGAGTCATCTCCATTTTTTTCAATTCAATTTGCCTTACTTAGCAGTAGCAGAAGCTGGAATTTTTATGCCCTTAGAAAAAAGGCAAAAGGCAACGCGTTCCTTTTATTTTTTAAGTTGGAATTTTTTGTTTCTTTTGTGCATGGTTTTGCTAAATTCTGAGATTTTTTAAATAAAATAAATAAAAAAGTCCTGAATTTTAGCTATAACTCTGTTGCTTCGCCACTGAATTTCCTCTTAGCAGTTGCCTGCTTTGCAGCTCCTCTAAATACTAATTGTTAAATAAGACATTGTTTATATTTCCTTCAGAGCTATATTAGAGTAGAAATCGAGCTGCATTCACTGTTTTTACTCTTTTAGAAAATAAGATTTTAGTTTGGTACCTCTTTCTGGACATAATAGCTTGCTTTACTCCACATATATATATATCTGCACCTCCCCACACAGTGCTAAGGATGCAGCCCCACAAACAAGCTGAAGGGACGCAGGGAATGGTCCCTGCCCTGAAGCGTGTACATTTATGATAGAAACTTTCATTTTGAGGCACTGTCATGGCATTCCCAAAAAATAAACCAACATGATGCAGATTAATCAGGGAGAACCCAGCCCTTAGTGACAGAGCTTGCTTCTGCCGTTTTCAATAGACGGCATTACAGGGGAAGGGTCTTTCTGTACATTTGCTAATCTGATGATTCTTTCTTTTATTTCCCCCATGGAGAATGTAACATCTGTAAAGATGCTTGATTTTTTTTTTATTATTATTATTTTTATTTTTTTTTTACAGATAGTGCCGTTTGGAAAATGCCGTTTGCAAGCTTATTGGCTTCTGCGTGGTGTTCATAAACAGAATATCGTTCATTTCTGCGTCCAGATCTGCTAGACTGGACAAATCAAGGTGACAATCCGTGGTTAACTCCGTCAGGCCCTTTGTCCTGCTGCTTCTTGTGCCTCGAAATACAATGGCAACGGAGTGGAATATATAACGGTCCAGCTGCCTTGTTGTGACAGCGCGGTCCCGTGTTACGGCGCCTCGGCCCCTGCTCGCCTGTCGATAGCCCGTCCATGAGATGACAATGCAAATCCCGTGAAAGCTCTCTTGCAAAATAAGGGGGAAAAAAAAAATTTAAAAAAAAATAAATAATAATAATAAATCATATCCAGAGAGGGGAAAAAAAATGACACTCAGGCTCGCCTTGAAAAACAGAAACTCATAAAAGACATTGGTTTTGGTACAGTTGCTACATTCAGATGCAGGGCCTGTTTTTTTTTTTTAACCATGGCGTGCTTCTGAGGGATGCAGGTAGGCTCGTGCGTTTAAATCTATCATATGGTGTCTGCTTGCAGGGTTCTGCACTGATGTTACTTTTAAGGCAGTTTATATTTCATTTAAGCATGCAATTAATCATCTTTACAGTGTTGATGTGACTGGCATCAGCAGCGTTATTTAATTAAATTTGAAATTATTGTACAGTAAATACAGGCTTCCAACTAGCCAGTCCAAATTAAATGCTGAGGTCTATTTCTTACCCATGGTGTTTCCAATTTAAATGTTCATCCAAAAGGTTACACTTCACGGGTTGAAATCCTTTTTATGTTCTAACTGTTGCTAAACCCAAAGATCAACTGTACGTGAGTCCTGTGCATCTATTAGCTATAGGGATGTGTACACATTATCTATATTTCTCGTATCCCATTTCATATTAGTGATTTTATGACTGATGCTCCTTCAGCACCATTTTTCTCCCGATACTTTGTCCCTTCTCTCACATCATCCCTGAGCAGCTTTGGGAAAAAAAAAAAAAAAGAGAGAAAAAAAAAAAAAGAAAAAGTCTTTCCTCCATTTTGTTTCAGCCTGGTAATCAAGCAATTAGCCCACAAAATGGAGGTAGCCTCCTTTCCTCTTCTCATCCTGTGTCTTACTTGGGGTGGGCTTTACCTGCGTGCAAACAGCAGGCAGAGAGCACTTTGTCTGCCCAGCCTGAGCAATTGGCCCCCGAAGAACCTTCCCAGGATGGCCCCGTGAGTGGCCACCGCTTTAGGGGGACTCCGGGAGGAGGGAGACCTTCCCGGTGGGATCGCCGGAGAATTACGTACGGCACATAAGCTACCTGCAAAGTGGGCCCTGGCTGCATGAGAAAGCTGGGGGCTGCCCTCCTTCTCCAGCTGGACTCACCCCCTAATTTTATAACGCCCCGAAAACGTGCGGTGAGCCAAACTTCAACCCGTGGGGAACGTCCTTGCCTTTCCCCTCGTCTTTCCTCTCGGAAAGGAAAGGAAAGGAAAGGAAAGGAAAGGAAAGGAAAGGAAAGGAAAGGAAAGGAAAGGAAAAAGAAGAAACTAAACCAAACCAAACCAACAACACCATTTGTTTTATGTTACAGCTTTCCACAGACAATTCACAACATGTCTAGCAAGGAATCAGACCAGAAATACCGTCTCACTCCTATCATATATATAATACAGCTTTTTGAATACTGGAAAATCTGTCATCCGTTAAGTGCAGCTCAGGTCTTCTGTGTGAAAAGCACAAGCCTTTTTTTTTTTTTTTTTTTTTTTTTTAATGCAGTGCTGCCTTGTCTGCACTTTTTTTGAAATTGCATATTTATCAGGTTATGAATTATTTATGAGTGGGGAAGGGAGGGGGAGGGCTGGAAGGGGAAGGAAGAGTGAGAAAACATATGCTTGGGCAGAGGAATACCTTAAATGAAGCCACCACCAAGTCTTTTGAAGGATTACTTGTAATTACTTCTCCCCCCCCCCCCCCTTTTTGTTTTGTTTCTCTTGTGTTTCTCTTGGTCATTTGCTATTTCTATTGTGTTGTTGGTTGGGTTTATTTGGCTTTCAGGGAGCACGAAGGGATTGGGGGTAGTGCTTGCTACGAGTTGGAAGATTTTGCACGGAAATGAATTGAGCATTTCTTTGACTTCTAAAGTACAGGGTGTTTAATAAATATTAATCCTTCAACTGTCAGAATGAATTATTGTCAAAAAGAGGCTGACAGATTGAGGATTAATGACATGTTTCATAAATTAGAAATGAACTATCAGCAGAATGTCCAAAGTAGGGATCAAGAGAGGACCTGATTTGTACCTTAGACCAGTTGAACATCCCATCTCTGTCAGACCTGAGCTCAGACTCGTGCGGAAAACAAAAACAACCCTCCCTCCCTCCTGCAAACACACCTTCTGCTCTTCCTGCACCAGGATCTGACACGCAGAGCCTTTCTTCTTTAGGATCTGTGTGTACCGAAATAGCAAGGTTGTCTCAGACACCAGATAATTTGATTAGACAGAGTCAGATCCCTTATTCTTTTTTTTTTTCTTTACAGTTTTGTTAGAGGAAAATTGGGGGAGGTGGAGTAATTTCTCTTCAAACATCTCGATCTTGTATTTTCCCACTAGGAAAAATATGACATCACAGAAAGCTGAAGACATGGCATTATACTGGTAAATTGTAAAAATGGTAGCTGCCTCTTCAAAAACACACAGAATTTCCAATATAAATTATATATTAAAGGAAATATGTTTGCATAAAACAAGTAGCAGTAATTTAATATAAGGTGACAGGATTTTTAGGAGAGGCTAATGTGCGTCAAAAAATATCGTGTATAGTCTTTAATCAAACTCATGATCCTCAGTTGAATGATTGCTTGTAAAGCTGATTTTAGTGTATTTTCTAATTCATTAGAAGCAAATCTCTCTCTGTCCCTCTCCCCTTCTTTTTTTCTTTTGTGAATATTAGGGGAAAATTAAGTTTGATTTGTGTATGATCAGATCTTTTTGGGGTTGCTGAATAAAACAAGCAGTCATTTGGGGTGCCATTCTTTCTTGCGACACAGAGGTACATAATATGAAACTGGGCTACCAGAGTGTATAAAAATGTTTAGCTTAATCACTCCCTAATGACAGCGACTTATGTCCTTAGTGCAGTCGATTTGTTTCCTGGGTTTTAAAAGTAGATTATTTCCATGGTGCAGGCTTAGTGTAAGCTGTTGAGAAACCACAAGCACTGCACTTCAGCCTGAGTTTGGGACGTTCGCCAAGGGTAATCTGATTAAAAGGGCATTTTTTACAACATTGTGGTGCTTTGAAAATTCTGTGCAGCCAGATAGAGTAGGGCCAAAAAAAAATTGCTTTTTCAAAGCTAACAGTTTTCCCTGAGCAGAATTAAAAGCGTGATAAGCAGCATCACTGGAATGATTCTCTTCGACAGTCTTGCAACTGGATAAACAAAGCATCCTTAGTAACACATCTGTTACAGACCCACGAGCAAATTCATGATCTATTTAATGCAAGGTTTTTGCTTGTTTGTTCTGCCTTTAATCACATTTGCTTGCTGCATAGGTGTGAGGTTCTAAGGCCTTGCTTTATCTATAAGAATGAAAATGTTTCCCGTTTTCTACAGTAGCTTTTCTCTTCCATGACGTGACATTTATAAATGTTCTGCTATGAAAGTGGTTATTTGTGATGTGCTCTAAGAACCAGTGTTGGGTACCATATTCCTGAGAAGTTTAGCAGCTGTATGTTGTTAAAAGATAATTATCCTATCTCGAATCTTGGATTTCTTATAAGAGATAGAATGTAATACTAATTAAATATGTCATGTTTGCACACATCAGAACATACTCAAAAGAACTGTTCTTGGATCATTTGCCTTATTGAACTACTTTCATATTCTTCTGTGTGGCACCTAAATAAGGAATAAAAGATAAGAGATTTCTCTCCCCTTCTTCACAGCCCTGTGTTTCTCTAAATGGCAAGTTCGTGCTGGTCTCCACACATGCTGATAGTACAGGACTGCTTACAGCAAGACATTTGTATACACAATATACTTCAAAGTCACTGGGTTCAGTCAGACGGTACAGCAGATCAGACTGGCACTCGGTTCTGGCATGACAGGCAAAATGAAATTTGTTTTCTACAAATTGGGTCATTTTAATTTTGCTTAATAAATATTGAATGACAAGACATGGTTTCTTACCTTCTACTACATCACACAGCTCTCTGGAAGGGGAAAAAAAATGTGTAATGAATTAAACTGAATTAAATTTTCCAACTCTTAATTGTAGCTGCTGACTTGTAAGCAAAGCCAGGGTGCGGTGCATCATAAACTACATTTCTTTTTTTCCCCAAAGAGGCCTCTGTGATAAAATTGCAATTGTATCTCCTTCAAAATGTATTTTGGCTATCTTTTTCCCATGTAGGTCAGAACATCCTCTGTGCACATATCTTCCTCCGTGCATGCAGCAAAGCCTGCTTTCCCTGTCTCCAGGAGCACCTTGCCATTTTTCTACCTATCAGCCTTTTAATACCGACAGCCTCATAGCTGCGGGAGCCTTTGAGAGAGAGAGAGCGCTCGCAGAAGCGGTTGCAACGTGAGGTACAGGCAGCCCTGCCCTGGCTCTGACTTTGCTTTACCCCTCAATATATCTGTCCCACACTCACCCCAACCCCTACATCCAATACCTACATGTGTAATTATACAAAAGCCACCGCTTTTGGGGGTTTCTTGCTGTGCCCCTCTTAGGATGGGGGCGCCTGTAGGTTTGCGAGGCGAAAGTGCAGGTTAAACTGGTTGTAAATCCAGTGGACGGGCAGCCAGAAGGCAACTCGGCGTCGGTGTTTCCAGCGTCCCACAGCCCTGGTGGGCTGGGAATAGCTTTATCGGGGCAGCTCGTCTCGGGAGCCTTTGATGCAGCAATAAAGTCCAGTTTAGAGTATTTACCGATAACGTGTCTTCAGCAACCGCCAAAAGCCCTTGGAGCTACGAGACTCAGGCTTTTTCCAGCCCCAATGACCGGCCACCCTTCCCCAGGGCACAAAAAGCTGCTTCAGGGTAGCTATAGCCCACAAATTCACTTTGTGAGACCATAAAAAAAAGGCAAAAGGGGGAGGGGAGGGGGAAGAGAAAAGGCAATTTTACTGGGAGAAAGCCTGAATGAAGGTGTCTTTGTGTCACACTTTATTTGCTGTGTTGTTACCACTGTTCCTTAGACATGGAAACAGAGCGCAGGCAGAATTAATTGAGAAACATCTGTTTACTATCACTGTTTACCCTGGGTAGGTCAGCACAGCCCTGCTTTCTGGCATGCTGAGTGGTTGGTTTTTTTATTTTAATCTTCAAATTCAACATCTACCTCTATTTAAAATTTTCCTTTTAAGGCTGAATTTTGTGCCTCTTAAAATGAGATATTCATTCCAGAAAGATGACCTGCTGTTCTCAGGGAGAGAAGGGGAAACCATTAGAAAAGAAGAAGATTTCTTGATAATCAAGGACACCTGTGATTCTGTGTTGCTTGCGAGAGCACAAAGACCTATAGATCTGCTCTTTCTTCCAGAGGAAAATGTCTGTGATCCATAAGAAGCTCCAATCCTTCCTTTTTCTCGTACCAAAGAGAAAAAGGGAAAAAAAGAAAATTATGCGCCATCAGAACAGCTGCTCTCTGTTTCTTCTTTAAAAAGCTGGGGATGTTGCTATTTAACATAAAACCTTCTGACCTTACTACCGCGGCTGCTTTGAAACACCAAGCTATTTAATGATGCAAATTGCAAACAGAGGGAAAACATCAGAAGAACCTGTCTGTAAATTAGTGTGTTTGACTGAAAATTAGCTAGCTTAATCGAACTTGCAGGAAGTGGAATTTTCTATTCAGAAACCTGGCTTAGAGCTTTTGTCGGTTGGGGTTATTCTCAAAGTGTATGGGACCTTCAGGGGTGCAGGAATTAAGGCTCCATGTAACACCCACAGTATTGTGCCTGTGTCTTATTTAGTCTTATATTTTAGACTAAAATCCTTCAACATGAGAATCACGTGTTGTGCAAGAATAAGCCTCAGTTCAGACAGACCAAATGATGGCTGTGGGTTCAGGTCCCTACTTTCTTTAACAAAATGATGATGTTCGGTTGGTGTAACTAAGGGTAGAATGTGTGCAGGGAGGATGCTTATCCATTCATCCAAGCATGGAGGGGACCTCTTTCTTTTTTTGGGGAAGAAAGACCTCATCTGCCCATGTCACCCTGCTCTATAGCACCAGGATTTGCATTGAGAGGGGTTCTATGGGCAGGGTGATTAAGATGAAGGAGTGGGAAGGCCAAGCAGCTGCTGAGGGACGCAGAATGTCTCTCTTAGCCTGTGCCCATCCTCATGACTCCTCGAAAGCATCTTGGTCAGGGGATTCACACTGTTTCTGAGACCTCAATGCCAGGTCTTTTCAGGGACAGGGTGGATATATTCCATCACCCTTTGCAAGAAAGAGAAAATTCAACCCACTGCTCCAGGTCTTCATACCTCTCGTTTACCATCAGCACATATTCCGTAAGGAAATTAAAGGCAGAGCAATGCCCCAGATTTGGTTCAATCTAAAAGCTCTGAGTTTGCCATGTGGACAAAATAGGCTGTCGAAAATACGTATACTTCAGTAAGGTTGTCTCCCATGTCGACACCAGTTGTGAGTGGCTAACTCTAGGTTATTTGGATGAATTTGGGTTGCTCCCCTGGTATTGAGAATGGGGTACTTCAGTGTCTTGCCACTGGAAAAATAATTTGCCTAAGTAAAGGGTATGTTTTGAGCTGGAAAAACTCAAAGCTAATGACCAAAGAAAAATCTTTAACTAATAAAAAGAAGTAAGGAAAGATTTATGCAGAAATTGGTCAAAACACTGAAATGGGAGGGCTTGAAATTAGGAGTATAAATTATCTTGAAAAGTAAACATCTGAAGAATCTGACTAGTGTTTTCCATTGTATCACTATGATTTCTGGGCAGTCACAATCTGAAAATCAAGTTGTTTTTCTTAGGTACCCATATTTGGATTTAGTAACCTAGATCTCAGCACCTTGGTTTAGATGTTTAGTTTAATGGCAAGTTCTCAATAAAGACAATCAGAGCTTATCCTGAGTAAGGTTAGATGAAAGTCCGTGTTGTAATATTTATCTAGTATTTTTGTGAAAACAGATAGCTTTAGAAGTGTAGAGAGATTTTCTAAGTCTTATAAAAAGAATCTAAAAAATCAAGGGCTAAATGATATATTTGTGGAAGTTGAATAAATTGGATAATGTTTTATAACAGAGGTAGTTTCATGAATATCTCAATTTTTCTAGGTCCAGAGATTTTTACTGTTGTATCACGTAAGTGCCATTGATTTTCAGATGATCTAACAATATTTTATTCTTATTTTCATCTGATTCAGGCGCTGCATTACCAACTGTGTCCAAGAAAAAATATATCCTTAGAGACATTCATATTTATAATAATGGCTAGAGCCCTGTTGCAGAAGATTCACTATTAGAAAACATACTGGTACTAACTTTATCTGTTATTCTGCGTAGAGATATTTCTAACAATGAAAGCCTAAGGAAAGACTTGTATTGTATAATTCTGCTGTCATGGTAAACCTATCTTTCCATTGGCGTAAACAGCACAGATGAAATAGATACTTTTCACATTTACTTTTTGAACACTGAATTTCCCGTGTCTCTAAACTCCACGAAGGTTTAGGGTAAAAATGACCATTCCTGAAAACATTTCCTATTCTTCATAATTCTGCTGGCGGTGCTGCAGAATCACATCCTTTATAGATATCTGTCGCAGTGTGATAGTGTGATACCACTTCCTCACTTGCTTTAGTCCAGCATGTCATAAATTTAACTTCTAGGAAATAACTCCTATTGCAAAGTGCTACACTCAGTTACAAGCTTCACATTGAAATTGGGTGATTCTGTTTCCCATCTTTTAAAGGTAAAAAACTTTGAAATAAAAACCTCTTTTTTGTACTAGCAACGAGTGTGCAGAGGTGTAGGTTCTGCAGACATTGCCTTTACTCAATTCACCTTGTATTAATACTATCATAAAGACTAGCTCTCAATAATACAATTAAAAAAAAATATTAATTTATAGAGCAAATAATTTCCCTGTGTCTGTGCTTATACCAGTTAAAAATAGGAGATCTGTTTTTCAATGAAAAAATAGAAACCCGGTGTTTTCCCTGGAAAGGTTTGCGAAAAATTAAACAGCAGGGAAATAAGAAATACGTGTATTTTACAGAAGATAGCTAAAGCTGGGATTAACGTATTTAATTTCTCTCATCTTTTGCGACTGCTCTAGTCTGCAGGTTTCTCAGTAGAGCTTCTACATGCACGACTTAATTCTGACTAGTGTTGTCAGAATGAAACAATAATCAATGTATAATTCCTGTTCATAAAATAAATGCATCTAAGCTGTCCATGAAGCACTATGCAATTAGTCTTTTATAAACCAACAAATAGTATCTGTAATACATAGATATCAAAAAATCACTGGAATAATTTTTAAATCATCCAACACACAGAAACAGTGGGAGCAAAAAGTGTAGAAATTTAAGAAATTGATTACCAGTTGAAATTAAATTTGGAAGAAATAATAAAAAAATTTTATGCTGTTTTATCTGCTACATGCCTTATTTATGTTTTAAAGTGTAATTCACACCACTACAGTGCAGGAGTTAATAATAATCTCTAAACCAGTTGGGAATACTGTGCTGTTTCCCTTAAAACAAGGAAAGGTTTGTGAAACGTTTGAAAAAATGTGTTGTAATTGCTGAAATAAATGGCAAATTTCAGAGGAGAAAACAAAAACAGAATATAGAAGCTGCTGGTCTCCCAGGTAAACTTAACTATTGACAGATCTGAATTAATAGAGACTGTTTTTCAAAAGGTTTGGTGTCAGCTCTATATTGCATATACTCATTCAGTTCCCACACTTAAGGGGGTTACTTGATTCCTGTCACCATGTGACAGAAAGAAACTTTGCCATAGAATAGAGGAATCATATCTATTTTGCTCTCTAAAACAGAGTCAAATATCGAAATTCTGTCTTTTTAACATCTTAAGGGGATATACATACAGGGCTATATTGAACTCGGTTAAAAAAAAAAAAAGTAAAAAAAAAAAAGTAATGGAGCTCTTTATTTGCATCTTTGTTGGGAAGATACAAGCTCCTGCTAAAATTGGATTTTAATCCCGAAATTCTAAGTATTCAGCAGAGGACAGTGCAAACTGAGTTGGCTGCTGAGGGAGGACTGTGCCAGGGAGCCAGAAGACTACAGTAAGAATATATATTTTTTGTCAGAGTCGCATGTCCTTTGCAGTGCCCCACAATAATCCTACAAGGTATTCTCCTGAGGCAGAGTTTAGTCGCTGGGCAGATAAGAGGCAGCTGCCAAGACCTCACTGAATGCAGAAATGCTTTACTTTGCCCACTCCACTGGAGTTTTATAAGACAAACAACGCAATATTATGTGCTATATGTAGCCTGCTACAATTTCATGATTGCAGCTGGGGACAACGTTTATTAACTTTCAAGGAAAGTGTCTTTGAAAGCCAAATACTGTGCCCAGAATCCCATACAAAAATGAAGAAATACTGCCTCTTCAGACACATAATTACTGCAAACACAATTTGCTGTCCTTCAGGTACAATTCCAGAGTTGTTACATGATTTCACAGATTGGTTAATGATTTTGGTGTTCAGTTGTACTGCATATAATATTCAGCTTGTTTGAGATGTCACAAGCTTTTTTGAAAGGGCATATTGAGCCGTGTTTTGATCTTCTTGCCTACCTGGGGAGTTTTAACCCAACAGACGATGATTGTATCTTTGTGCCACTGTGAAAACTTGGAGACTTGGTTGGGGTTTTTTTTTTTGGTTGGTATTTGGTTTGGTTTTGTTCTGTTTTGGTTGTGGTTTTGGTTTCTTCTTTTTAACAGACTTTTCAATATTTTTCACTTTTTCACTATGACATTTTCTTTTTCCCCATCTATGTAATTTAAATTATAATATAACTGTGAACAGTCATGGAGTTAATACAGGAACAATTTCACAATTACATTCTATATACTGGAATATGGAAACAAAAATAGACCTTCACATATAACTCCTTAGTACTATATTTATTTCATGTCAGACTCAGTTATCACTGAAACAACAATTAATAAAACCTTTTTCTTGTCCTTTAAAAACATATTTTAAACAGAAGCTGCCTGCTATCTCTCATTCCCTCACAGCTTTAGATGATGCACGAGATTACATGCTGGAGATTACAAAGATGGAGATACTTAAGCATATATCTAACATATAGATAGGGAGTTGTATTAAAAGTGAATGGTCTGGTTAAATTTTTGAAATTAAATGGAGGTGGCATGTAAAAGTTTGTAGCAAAACTTCTATATATTCTTTATATCCTAAGTAGGAGATTCTAAGTGACGGGAAAAGAGTGTTTAAACAAAATAGCCCAAGATAAAGGATCTTCAATTTAGTCATTATTTTTCATTTTTGTATCCCTCTGGACAATTTTTTTCCCACCTCCAGACTGGTGAAGGTTCCTACATACAGACGTCATAAGTGGAACAGTTAATTTGTCTCCGTGCAGTCAGTGGGACTGTTGCCGTGAGTCAGAGTTTGCAAGTTGGTTCTCATCATCTTTCTGGCAAGGAGTACCAACTGCTTCACAAGAGAGTCCCATTTCCCAAATCACGAATCTCAGCCCAATTTTGCTGGCAAGTTTGTGCTTTTTTAAGTATTTGAAAGTTGGAGGTTTGAGTTTTATCAGATAAAGAAGCCTGATGCCTCAGGGTTTCGCCTTTTTACCTGGCTTGAGTAGATGAAACAGCGACTTTCAAATTTTTTGGGCTATGCTACTTCTTCATGAACCTTTGTCATCTGTGCCAGGCTGACCCAAGACATTAAAAAATGTAACCTCTGCTCTCCCACCTGTGAGCAACACACATTTTAGGCTTGCTGATGTGCTGCTCTCAAGGATGGAGCGGATGCAGCCGGCTGCCAGCGTCTCATCGCGGGAACAAAGTTTTGCTGGTTTTGTCACTGGTGTTTCAGGACTGTCCTTACACCCGCACGCGCGCACACACACACACACACACACGCCAGTTGTTGTTTCCTCACTTTCTCTAACAAAAGGAGAGCTGTTGTCAACATTTTTTTTTTTTTTTTTTTTTTGTGTCCTGCTCTCGTGGTTGTATTTGTCGGGCAAAGATCATCATGCTCTGATTTAGTGTTTTCAAATAAGTGTGCCCTCTGGTGCAGCGCTCTATTGAGAGACAACACAGCCCAGGCAGGAGAGTTCAGCATGGCCACTAATAAAACACAAGTGCTGCTTTGTCAGGCCACGAGTGATTACTTGAACAAGTGCCAACCAAGAAACCAAACATTAGAGCGCAGCTCTTCAGACCCTCAAGACAAAGGGCCAATTGACTTTCCTCATTAGTTTTTGTGCCAAACATGTAAACACAGTTTCCTCTCTATCTTTGATGCTCAAAACATGCCAGCTTGTTAACATCTTGGGTGGTTCAGTGGTTTATGAGCCTGTAAAGACTATTATGTAGTGGTGGGTTTTGTCCTAATTGAAAAGATTGGCTTATCCTAAGGACGCCCGAAACTGGCATCTTTTTGACAATTTAGAAATTCTGGCTTTGCTCTAAGAGACCGACGGAACTGCTGAAAATAAATTTAAGATGTACAAAACCTCCCTCTGTCACACATTAAAGTTTTGTTAGAATTCAGATTGGTCTCCAGCTCATTGAAATATAAAAACAAACAGAAAAAAAAACCAATCCAGAGCAGCTTTGGCTACACAAACTGCCTGGTGAAACCTCATTTGTAACTGCTGTGCAGGAAGCTTACTGAGATTTTTTTGCTTTATGTTCTCTGTTTTACACTGCTTTTATTTTGGGGACCTCTGACATTTTAACTTCCTTTGCATTTTACTCCAGTCTTTCTCCTTTCTAAATGCTGTGACTCTACAAGATAATGGAAATTGGAACAATTTCAAACAACCTGAAATGTTTGTGAAAGGTGTTGAATTTTAGTCAGTGTGCAGGGAATGTTTTCTCTCCTGCAAATACCCTTCACATATGGTGTGACTGCTGACATGAAATTTTACCAAAGTAAATCACGGAGGGTGTCTTCAAGTGGTCACTTTATGAATGGCTCTGCAAAGCGGTGAGCTCTATGAACTGGCTTCTCTTTTCATTTTTGGAAATGATATCCATATTTTTTAGCTAAAAATCTGAGTTTACTTTTTTTTCTTCCCATATAAAAACATGAGTTTTTAAAAAATGAGGCTGATTATTAAGAAAAAAAAATAATCCAACAAAACCTGTTTAGCTCATGTTTCCAACTAAAATTAAAAGAGATCGATTTGCCACCCTCTGGCAAAAACCATACTACCTCCCATTCATGGGTCTAATAAGAACTTCGTTATTGTCAATGAAGAAATGGTGAAAAATAGGTGCAAGGAAATTATTTTGGATCTCCTTTCAAAGTACAAAAGGCAACATAGGAAGAGAAGAAGAAAAAAGATGAAAAAAAGGACGAGATTTTTGGTGGCGTGTTGGCAGACAGCCCAGAGGCACAGACATGGGTCTCCTACTCCCTTATGCTGAGATTCGGGGTGGCACTGAAAAAAATGAGTATTAGTTGAACAGGAAAAGAAATGTATGGAATCTAATGGCACCTAATATGGTATCTAGCAATGAAACTCCAAGGTTTTCCTCCAAGACTACCCCACAGCCAGGACCCCTCAATGCACCATGTCCCTGGCTCTGCATCTTCTGGCTTGCAGGGTCTGCAGCATGTGGCTGAGCCAGCTCTGGGCTCCTCATCCCCCTTCCCACTGCAGGGTGGGCTGCTGGAGGTTCAGAGGCACTGCCTGCAGCTTAAGACTTCTGCTTGGGCTGTGTATGATTTAGGTCTCAGTCTGCAAGCTCTGCCTGTTTGAGGTTTCCCAGCATCATCTTGAATTAACCCTAACCCAGGAGTAACGGCAGAGGGCTGTTAATCATCCTCGAGTGGACCGTTTGTGGACAAACAAATGGCTTCCACCCAGAGCAAGCCATTTTTCCAAGGCAGGGCTGTATGGGAACGATAAGCGAGGAGGCAATCTCTCAGCTACAGATATGAGCCACCCGAGGTGGCCGATGGTGGGAATCCTGTGACTGATTAAGTTGCAGATGTTTTCAAAGAGCAGTACCCGAGCTCTTCACCTTGAGGGGAAACGAAGCAGAGAGCAACCCTGCCTTCCTGAAAACAAAACCACCTTCGGTGCACCATCAGGGAAGGACGAGCAAAGCTGAGGGGAGTTTGGGCTGGGGAAGGGATTAAAAACAGTGTGCAAAATTGCATTTTCATGCCCAGGTGTGCTGTCGGGTGCCTGCACAGGGTCAGAATGGAGCCCCAGAGGGTCCTTCTGGCTCCAACCTGGGGAAAAGGCAGGGTTAAGCCATAGGAGGTCCATGGGGTGAGTACACAGTCCAGAAGAGATTGTGAAGCAGGAATTTCATTTCCCAAGAATGTTTTACTGAATTGCTTCCTCACACAAAATTGCACTGAGACTCCAAGCCAGGGCAGCGTCTGGAGCCTTCTGAGGCTCTTAAGACTTAAATTGCTCTGGGAACAACCGCAAGTGGGACCAAATACTGAAACCTTGTGAGTGTCCAGAATGGAAGACTCAGCCGTTTCTATGAGAGCTGGAGGCCAACTCCCTGAAAAGCCCTCTGAAATTTCCTCTGTGTCAAAACTATAGCTGCCTTTGGTACTTAAGGAGTTTTCCCCATAGTGAAGCTTCTCCTAGACTTCTCCGTAGCACGGGTGAAATTAATTTCTTTGTGGTGCCAAAGCAGATTCTCAGTGCAAGGAGCAGTGACAGATTTGGAGGCAAAAAGCTGGAAAGGTCCATCTGAGTGGGGAGAAACTAAGAGTTTCATTAACATTAAAGGTGCTTGTGGTGATGATTCAGAGAAATATGGGTGGGGATCCTTCCTTTTCTCTCCTCCTTCCTCAAAACTGCACTCCATCTCCCTTGCCCATTTCTTTAGGTTACATGAGACTCAGTTTGTCCCCATATTAATCCTCCCTCTTCCTCGACCTCTACTTTGTCCTTCAAGCTGCTGACTTCCCTCCTCTTGAACCTCCCCTAAGCAGCAGTTCCTCTCCCATACCAATGTATACAGCACACGCTGGGAAAGTCCAGTTATTCAATTTCTGCCACTTTCTGGATGATGCCTTTCCTGTGGTTGTGAGGATGCCATGGTTTACTCAGGAAGGGATCTTCCAGATATACCAGATTTTTGAGATAATTTGGGACTGCTCTAAGAATAAGTAAAGCCAGATATCTGAGGCAGGTGATAATAATTTTTGCTCAGAACTGAACTTTTATATGTGACAGTTTCAGTCAGAGAGCTGTAGATATTACAGGGCTGCCTGTATTATTCTTTACATTCAGGCTTTTTTCCTTCTGAATTTGATTGAAAATATCATGCAAAAAAACCTTTTCTGTAACATGATGGATTTGAACCAGAGCTGAATTTAGCTCAATGCACTCTACCTCAAATGCTGCATTTGTTTTAAAACTCCTCTTTGCCTTTTTACCAAGTTTCCCTTAAAGAAATAGTCATTTCAAAATGTGTTTCCAATAGCCATACCTTTTGATTGCCCGATGTTCAGGGTGAGTACATTAATAACGTTCAAAATGTGGTTTGCAGTTTTTCTGACATCTCAACACTCTGGAATTTCAGCAGTCGAATTTGACCTCCAGAACCCTGCACGCAAATCCCTTGCATCGATCGTGCCGCACAAAGCAGAGCCTGCTCTAGTGTTGTTGCTAAAGGGAAAATTGAAGAGTATGATATCGGTGCTCTTTTGCTACCAAGTTCATCAAGGCAAAATCATGAGCTCAGGATAGACCACATAAATATAATGAAACTCTCAGCATTTTGATGTATAAGCCAAGACCAATGCCTTGACCTTTCAGGGCCAGTAAAATGGATACAGGAATTGTGGAAGAGATGTCTGTTCTTATCCCGAGTCAGGCAATGGATATAGAGATAGGGTCACTGTGTGCAAGAAACACCATTCAAGATGTGTTAAGGTGCTTTTCCTACAGAAGTTCAGCATTTTACTGAAATGGTAAATTTCAGGAAAAAAATGAATTTCAGACATCACTGTGACAGAATGAGAAGTGAGTCCTTGAGAGAAATTACTTTCTGCTAGTTTTGTCACCAGCTAACTCTGCAAAACAAAATAATTGTCAGTAGATCAGGAAGATGGAGGTTAAAGTTAAAAAAGGTATAAAAATATATATATCTACCTTGCTTCCAGATTTAGTCTCTATCCAAGTGTTACTCATCCGATCATCTGCAGCAGGGTTTGCTGTTCGGGATTTGTAGGCTCTCAGATATAGGGAGATTGCACAAGCTCTAGCAGAAAAAACTGGTCAAAGTACACGTTAAATCACATTGGAAACAGGTGCAAATTACTTCTTTGATTCTTCAAGTTTTTCTCCTCCCTTGTGTATGTAGCAAAGTAGCACGAAATGGCATTTATGAGGTCTACCGGTGAGAAGAAAGTACATGACTGTAGGTGTCAGATTCTTTTCTTGGTAGGGTTCATCCTCTCTTCAAATCCACAGTGATTACGTAGTGAATTATTAATGGCGAGGTAAATGCAGTTATCCTGGTGGAAAAGAAAAAGATGTGTACTGTTATTATGACTGAGAAATTGTTACATGGCAAAAGGGTAGGCTGTCATTTACAAGCCATTTTTTTCTATTTAAAGTTCTCTCATTCTCTTGTTCCTCTCTAAGCAGGTCAAGACAAAATTGAGAGATCGGTACAAGGATGAAATTTCTTACTTAAAGGTCACTCAATTCTCACTGGACTCCAGTTGGGTCCTTGCAATGAGTTCTGCACGGGCAAAAGCCTGCACTGGCTCAGAGCAGGGTCGTGTCTGGTCTTTCTTGGGGCAGGGCAACAGGACTAAGAGCTATCCAAAGACATTTGGTAAAGGGGAAACCTGCACACTTTTTAGTGTCTGTGTGAAATGAATAGATGATGACTTTATAAAAGAAAACAGTTCCAGTAAGCCTTGTCAGAGAAGTAAAAGAGAGCCTAAAAATATAATCCTCTGAAAAACAGTCTATGACTACTGATATTCAAATAATACAGGAAAAAAAGGAAATATCCTTTCTTTCTTCAGTAACCTCCCTAAAATGTGGGGCTGTTTATAGGAATTTCATAATACTGACTAAACGATTTATCAATTTGAGAATATTTTCTGCCTGGAGTAAAGAAAACATTTTAAATTAATTTTTCCTTTACCACTTAAAAAAACTCCTCAGAAATTAGTATTTTCCTGTTTCTGAATTCTTTGTCACCTGTAGTTTATGTACGTCAGATGCTTTTGTTTAATCTCCCTCTTTAACAGCCTTTGCATGTCATCTGCACTCAATCCAGAACAAATAGAACTATGGTGTGATCTCTTTGTCCGTACGATTACTATTTATACTCTATCACCACGTTTTCTCCTTCCACAGCACCTGGCAAAATGGGATCCCAATCTGCTTTCACGCTGTAAAGCTACTTACTACAGTGCGGTGGTGACACATTTAGTTTCTAGATGCCTGGGCACATACGCAAGGAAGTTTTGTGTGATTCAAAGTAATATGTCACTCTTCTAGAAAAATATTCCTTTTCTCAGAGGCCAGGCCTTTTGAGGTGTTAAAAACATTATCTTTGTTCTTTGTAACACACAATTTTATTCTACTTGTGGAAAATGATCTTTCTGCTTTATTAAGCCCATAGAAACTTGAAAGTCAGAAAACCTACTGGAAAATGTTTACACTCAACAACGCCTTTTTCTAAGTAGCAATGAGGGTGGCTGCATAGTTAGAGTTCTCATCTGATCATTTATTTAACCTATTACATGATTGAATTCTATTTTGGTTTGTATTCAGGCAGCTTCTCCAAATATGTTAGAGATATCATACATTGAAATTCCAAAGTGGGTGCAGGGCTCCCTACGTTTGTTCTTCTGCACTGATAGTTTTTAAAATGAAAGCTTTAATCTGTATTATATAGGATCATTAATTTCTGCATTTTACACTTGAGCAACAGCATTCTGATTATCTGCTGCAATGAAAAATAAGCAGCCCTGCTCCTGCAGACTTAATTACTTACTGCAGGGCCCATCCCTTCCTAGTTATGGCACGCAATCTGCAAATGGGGTCAAAAACATTATTAAAAACCAAATTACCCACTGGATGGAGAAAACAAACATGCAACTGTGACCTAGAGGACCTCCCCAACACAGGAGGCAATCTTCGCTGCACACATTACACAGCTCTACAGAATCTGCTAAGGAGCTCAGTTCTCAGACAACAAAATAAGCAGCTAAATGAGCTGCACAAGATAGCCGTGCATGATATTGTGGTATAAAGTGTATTCTGGCTAAGAATTTTATAAATGAGGAAGATGACTGATGTAGAAATACACCAATTCACTTTAGAAAATGTGCCTGCTGATTAGGTGCCCATGTAGTGTGAGGTTTCTAGAAAATCTGGCTTTGGCAGCAAGGACCAGGAAAATGTCCCTAAAAATCTGTGTAGCCCTCTTGAAAATAAAGCTCCATTTGCCAGATCCTTCTAAAAGTGTCTTTTAACCTCGAAGAAAATTATAAATATACTTCCAATAAAGTAAATATATTCTATCTACCATCCTTTAAAAATAGTCTTGGTTGCATTTAAGAGCAAGCAGTAGGAGTTATGAAGGATTTGGGACATTTTAAAAGTTAATAAAATGCATTAGTGCTTACAGGAACACATGAAAACGGAACAGTAAACAAAGCTAAGAATGAGTCTTTTAAAAAAATAATAACCTATTTGTTTAAACATAGTGCAGAAGAACATGGCATAATATGTATATGATTTCCTTAGTTGGATGGATGAAAAAACAGATCTGAAATAAAATTTTCCATGTCTAAAAGTCTAATGGATGATAATAGAATCGTAAACTATAAATGAAATGCTGATCTATTTATATTAACAGAGATACAGTATTTACTTGCAATATTTATAGCAATAGTATGCCGACCTAAATTATAAGACAATGGGCCAAGGAATCTATTGTTTTGAAATCACATAACAGCAATAATAAAACAAAACAATAAAATATTAAAGTGCATACAAGGAAAATAAGTCCATAAAATGCACAGTTAACATTAAAAGATCATTCAGTACCATTTTGAATTTGTCTACTTGAATACATTGTATTTAATTAATTGTAAGCACTGAAAATTGCTGAAGCTTAAAAATATGATTCAGTCCAGCACATAATAGTATAATTTTTTTTTCTAGGAAATAAAAACATTATAAATTATAAATAATAAAACTCCAGGAAAATGATCAGGTTACAACAAAACAGTAGTATGATATCAACATGGAAAAATAGGAGAGATGTAGACAGTATATAATTATCTAGATATCAAGAGCAATTCCATAGTAAAGTTTGTGCTGTAATTTAAACTTCAAGCAGTATTAAAATAATTTTTTAAATTTGCATTTGCTGAATTCCCTCTGCAAGTACAGCAGAATGAATCTTCATGGGGTAGGATAATTTTTTTTTCCCTTTAATGACCTACTAATGTTTTTCTATGACCCTGTGGCACTGAGTTCCTGCTCTGCTTTCCTGACAAGTCCATCTGGATAGATCCCATCACCCAGACTTCTTGCCCACTGAATTGATATTTCAGCCAGAAGCCACATGGGTGTTTTACTGTTGAACACAGAACGGCTTGTGCTCTTTGTGCTGGAGGCCTCTTAGCTGTGGGTCTCTTCTTCGCTTTCTAGTGCTTCATGGCTGTTCTGAAGCTCAGTGGAGGTGTCAGAAGTGCTGGTGAACCCCAGAGAGGATGGCAATGATGAAGGGAATTGTAGGGGTGTGAATGAAGAGCTGGGGGAGAGCTGCAGTGCTCCAGCCAGCTATCCCCCCAGTGGCACAGGGGCATTAGAGAAGAAAAGGTGCTCCTGAAGGTGGATTTTGGAAAAAAATTGTAATTTTTTCAAGGGTTGGGAAAACTGAAAGGACTATCAGGACTAAGGGTGTCTTGTGGTGGAGAGGAGAGGACAGCCTCACTATGTAGGTAGACAAGGAATCAGAATCATGGAATCATAGAATGGTTTGGGTTGGAAGGGACTTTAAACATCATTGAGTTCCAACCCCCATGCATGGGCAGCTCCCAGTAGAGCTGGTTGCTCAAAGCCCCATCCAGCCTGGCCTTGAACCGCTGCAGGGATGGGGCAACCACAGCTTCTCAGGCCAACTTCTTCCAGTGCCTCACCATTCTCACTATAAAGGAAGCCTGACATCAAGGAGCTGGAGCTGTAATTAGGGGCTGAGGAAGAGAAAAGCCCG
The DNA here is from genome assembly GCA_004320125.1 of Scolopax mira. NCBI lineage: Eukaryota > Metazoa > Chordata > Aves > Charadriiformes > Scolopacidae > Scolopax > Scolopax mira. The sequence continues at coordinate 80,345 of BJBW01005734.1, forward strand.
ACTGCATCTGAGCAAGGTAAAGACATGCTCACAGCTTCCTCTATTCTATGGATTCAGGTGGCAACTGGGTACCCCACAGCCTGTCTCAAAACCTCTTGGCTGCCCTTGCCCTTTGTGCAGAGCATCAAAGCAGGACAAGCTTGAGAGTCTCACTGAATGAAGGAATTGGTAGCTGAACGTGAGCTAGCAGTGTGCCCAGGTGGCCAAGAAGGTGGCCAACAGCATCTTGGCCTGTATCAGGAACAGCAGGATCAGGGAAGTGATCGTCTCCCTGTACTGGGCACTGGTGAGGCCCCACCTCAAGTGCTGTGTCCAGTTTTGGGCCCCTTACCACAAAAAAGACATTGAGGTGCTAGGGCAGATCCAGAGAAAGGAAGTGAAGCTGGTGAGGGGTAGGGAGAACAAGTCTTATGAGGAGTAGTTGAGGGAGCTGGGGTTGTTTAGTCTGGAGTAAAGGAGGTTGAGGGGAGATTTTATTGTTCTCTCCAATGTCCCTTCCAACTCAGGCAATTCTGTGATTCTGTGGTACCTAAGAGACCCCACACCGCCTGTGGGGAACAGAGACCTCCAAACCCTTAACTCCTCCTGCATCAGCAGCACCCTGTGGGGGCTGCTGTTGGTCGGCCAGAATCAGGCATCTTCTGGCTGGAGTCTGAAGGCAGAACTAGCATCCTGGCCGGGGTGTCACCTCCACTGGCCCACTCTGTCCTGGCATGGCTGGGGATAGCACGCCTTAGGCACTGCCGCCAAACCCTGCCTTGACGAGCCCCCCCAATCCCTACCTGTTTCTGCTCATGAATCACAGAATCACAGAATCACCTAGGTTGGATGGGACCTTTTAAGATCATCTAGCCCAACCAATGAAAAAAAAAAACACAGCCAAAAAACAAAACCCCCACAAATGAACAAAAAAGCCCACACAAACCCCACACCACACCCAAAACAACACCAACCCAACACTAATCCATATCCCTGAGCACCATGTCAACTCATCTCTTGAACACCTCCAGGGATGGTGCCTCAACCACCTCCCTGGGCAGCCCATTCCAATGCCTGACAACCCTGTCAGTAAAGAAATATTTCCTAATATCTAATCTGAACCTCCCCTGGTGCAACTGGAAGCCATTACCCCTTGTCCTATCATCTGTGACCTGGGAGAAGAGACCAACCACTGCCTCTCTACAGCCTCCCTTCAGGGAGTTGTAGAGAGCAAGAAGGTCTCCTCTCAGTCTCCTCTTCCCCACACTGAACACCCCCAGCTCCCTCAACCTCTCCTCATAAGACTTGAATCCCCGACATCAGAATGAAAATGCAATATCGCCCTGTCAAGCCACTGAGTTGGGGATGAAGGGAGATGGTTCAGAAGTACCAGATGATCAATGCAGCAACCTGGGCAATTGACAGCCCGCTCTCTATATTTATTTGCCTGGTGTGACTCAGTCTTGCAGGAGCAACCTCTCAAGGAGAAAGCCTGGAGTCCTTTTCTAGGTGTTGCTACAAGTGTTACTTGCCTAAGTATTTCTTTAATATTTAGACCTGTCAGGTTGGTGTCTGGATTTGCAGGCCAATACCTGATGTTCCCTTTCATATTCCCAAGGCCAAGTAAACCATAAAGCCAGGAGATAAGAGAAATGAAAGCAGCCTATTGCCCATGCCTTGATACGTGCTCCAGGAGGGGCATTAGATCAAATCACAACATTTCCTTAACATTTTACACAAAGACAGTAGAGGTTTTGTTTACCCCTTCCATCTCCAAACAGTCCTGGAACAAAATGCACAGCAGTGCATTTTGAAAAGTGCAAAATGAAAAGCCGTATCGTGCCACAGCAGTGTGAAATGATTGTACAGAGGACCCAGATTTTTAACTTTTTAAGGGAAGAGTGGGAAAAGAAAAATATTTATCTTTTACGTTCCCCTGGAGGACTTCTGAACTTACTTCAGCATGGAGAGCCAAAGACAACCTGAGTCCTCTGCTCATGCAGTGGAAGCCAATTGTTCCTCTTCTGTTTATTCCTTCAGCAGAACTGTGGGTCTCTCTGCTTGTTCAAGTCCTCCAACTCTCTCACAGATCCTCTTGTTGCCATTCCCTAAGACTTTTCCCTCAGTCTCTAGACCAGTTTAATTCCATTTCCATTCTCCTTGCTGAGGCTTCTTTAAATACATAGCAGTTTCTCCCTAAATTCCAAAAGGAGGAATTAGTGCCTTTGCTGAGAAAAGCTGACTTTGATTGGCCAGTTAACAATCATTCACAGTTGAGAGGAGTTTTTTTTTTGTGTGTGTGTGTCTGATTATCTGTGTGTCAGTTCAGCTGCATCATAAATGTTTCAGTATCTTGCAGTTTTAAATTGTGTATTGGCCCATTTTGGAAGTCTGTAAAATGTCAGTGGCTCATTTCAGTTATTGTCCACTGCTCAGGTGAGCCTCTTTGAGAGAACTGAAAATTATGTCCAGAAAGCCTCCAAGTTTGTGATCACACAGCATCAAGAGACCCAACTTTTGTCACTAATCACATGAATTTTAACCTTTCTTCTGAAACACCAGGTCTTACAAAACTGAGGAGATGAGAAGCTGAGCTTTCAGAAACAGTAAAAAAAACAAAAACATTTTTTTTTTGTGATACAGAAAGCTAGAAATCACACTGTAAAGCCTCAAAACTTAAAGCTTTTAAGAAAAGGAAGAGGGATGCACAAGTATGGAGGAGAGAGGGTGCTCATCTTGAGTTTTGTAAAGAAGTGAATTATGGTTTGTAAACACTTGCAGTCAATAAGCTCCTCTCATGTATGAAATATGATGCTGAATGCACATAAATAAGGAGGAGCAAAGCTGTATGGAAACACTGGCTGTTGTGTTTTATTTAGTGGTGTGTGCTTTGTGTTATATTTCACACAGAAATTCTTCTGTTCATTTTTCCTTTCTCTTTATTCCTCTTGTGGACAGCAGTGTATGGCCCAAACTGGACTCATAGGAGTTGGCTTCTTGCCCCACCGATGAGATGCTTTGTGGTGCTTGGTGGGTTGTCTCTCAGTCATGCCACTTCTAGTACCAAAGCTCAGCAAGCAACACCAAGGCATGGCAGTTTCTCCCTGGAGCCAGTGCTGGGTTGATGGGTTTTGCAGAAACGAGAATATGGGGATTTCTCCTCTCTCTGGCATGCCTAATACCATTTTCCATGAAGAAAGAGACATGCCATCCTTTGCATAAACTCCTTACTAAAATATAAGACAACTGTTGGCTGGACAAAGCCAGGCTTGGATTTAAAACCTGTATAAATAGCGCAATGGGGTCATTTTATTCTGATTTATTTTGAATTTCATATTGAGTGATTTCTCAGACTCTGCAATGCCTACCATTTTTGTTTAAATAATCTAAATTAGAAATTATTTCATCTCCGGTCCATTTTCTTTATCATCCTGTGCTATGATAACTGATGAAACATAGTTGGGAACAGAGAGCAAGAAGAGGTGAATGAGTTCTGCAGGAAGACTTTGTCTAATGCTGTGTTTATAAAGGATAGTGTTTCACTGAATTTTTTTTTCAATGAATTTTCTTAGAGTTGGAAGGGAACGTAGAGATCATCTAGTCCAACTCCCGTTGTTTATGGCAAATCAATTAACTGAGGTGTTTTGAAAGGCTATAGGAATAACGTCCAAGGACTTAACAAATTTTTTTTTAAATTTAGAAGAAAAATTGCCCCTTGGAAAGCTAACATTGCTTCATTGTAGGAATCAAGAAACACTGATCTGATTTCAGAAACCCATTTGGTATTTGCATTAATGTCTTCTAACAAGACAGGTTTTTTCTTTCTTTTTAAGCTGTAAAGTAAAGCCAACTGAAATGAACTTCTAAAGTATATTTGGGAAGTTAAATATCTATGAGTCATGGTAGAGTCAAAATTAAAAAATAATGTGACCAACTTACATAAAAGACAAATTAGGCCTATCCTAGCAATTAAGAGAATTTCTGTTACTAACGTAGTGTTTAAAAGTAAAAGAATGTTAAAAGCAGTGTATATTTTAAGCCAATATTTTCAGAATACTTTCAAATTTTTCAGACTATTAGATAAATATAATATGTGAAATGAGATGTTGAGCAGCGTAAAATGTTTATCTATATACTGCCATAGAACGGACCTAAATAAATTGTCAATAGATACAGAATGCAAATGGAAGCAAATACTGACAAAGACAAAACCATGCATGTCAACAACACTGTTAAAACCAGTGTACTTAATTAAAAAAGTGAAGTCAATTAAAATCAAAACAACAGTGCAGCACGTACAAATGCTGGAATAATCATTAGGCCTTGCTGAATAATGGAGGAGTATAGAATTTTTTTTTAAAGTGAAACAGCAGGGGTGATACATTACACAAAGCAACAATCTACAACAATATGACAATTGAATTACTTCAGCCCCATTAGGCAGGTGCAGAATAATAATTAACATGAATTTCTTCAATGGCAAGAAAAAAAAATTAAACTTTTGTCTAGCACAAACTGTTATTTTTTCCCTCCAAACTGATGAGAAAATATGACAATGAGCAGACTGATTAAAATGAAACCTTTATGTTTATCCTCTTTGTGAGACTGGTTAATCATGGCATAAAATATGTACCCAGTGAATTTTCTCATAGTCTGACAACGTTAAAACAGACCACTGTAGCTCACATCAGCCTTTGATCTTCTGCTGAGGCATAAGCATTGATTGCTCAGATTAAAAATAGAAAAATATAAAAGGCAATAGGTTTTGAATTTTTAAACTCTTTCTGATATAAAAGGTATTCAGTCAAGCTTTGGGTTCCATTCAGTATCTGTTTTTCCATTTCAAATTCAAGACAAATATGATGTGACCTTCAACTTCAATCTGAGCAACAACTGTTCTCTATTATGACAAGAGAGAGTGAACAAACTTCATAATATCTCATGAACTGTAAGCTGCTTCTTAAATTCCCATTGCTTCCCCAATGGTTTTCCCTTTGGAGTTCTACTAAAATAATTCTTTTTTTTTTTTTTTTGAAAGAGATTGATTTGGAGGCAGATAGCCATGCAGTTTACTGAGGGACATTTTATTTTCTTCCTTTAGAATTAAAGAGCTGGGTAAACACTAGCACTAGTCATGTTAGAAATATATTAATTACAGATATTGACAGAAGATCTCAAGTGGTCAAGTTAGCATGTCTTAAGAAGCAGCTGTTCTGCAGCCAGAGAAACTACAGAAGGATTAATGCTCATTTTATGAGCATTAAAGCTTTGGTAGCTTTAACTAAGCCATTTTACCTTGTGTGTGTAATAGCCTGTGAGGAGCTGAAGAGCCTCAGGTCTGTCAGACAATTCATCCTGTCCACACCATCACCCTCCACCCTCTTTGCCCATGGCCTTTGGGCATCTGGTGGGCTGCTAGTCTGCTACTGCCACCCTCCAGCCTTAACTTAGCTACCATCTACTTGTGTATGTCCAAGTGTCTTAGATATCTGTATATGGCTGTGTACTCTTCCCCTCTTCTACTGCTTGACTAGATATAGGACCGCAATATAATTTTGCTATTTTAGCCTGTGCTTCCATTCAAGTGAGGCGAGTTGCTAGGACCATGTATTACTATGACCAAATTTCCACTTACTTTGAACTAGGAATAAGTAGTTACTGCCTCTCTGTCAAATATCATTAATTTCCATTCAAGAGCTGGGAGTAACACAAGTGGTCAAGGCTGCTGTGTGGGCTGGTTTCATAGATTTTCTCATGTTTCTATTTTGGAAAATGCAAAACTTTCCAAATTCAATCATATTTTGTCTTTGACTATTTTTAGGAGAAAAAAAAAACATAAGAGAGCTTTGAAAAGCTGGAACACTTACTTTGAAAAGGAATCATACTTTGGGATGAACATAATTTTCAGGTATGGGATCAAAACACAGTAGTTCCCAAAATGCAAGTAAGGGTTTGGTATTTTTTCCTTTGCAGTTTTCCTTTGGTTATTTGAATGGGAAAGTCTTTAAACCACTGAATTCTGGAACTGAGAATGCTCATTTTGTAACTCTCCTGCACATAATACTCTTTTCCTAAATATCCATTTTGATAGACCTTTGTTCTATCCCTGTGCATCTTATGAAGACTCATGTCTTCATCTGCTTGCCTCAGTGAACTTTAATGTTCTGAGACACTGCTGATGTCACCTCATTTTTCCATTTAAATGTTGATGCACATCCTTATTTTGATCCCATACCATCATAAAAGCTATCTTGGCAGCCAGGCAGAAACTCTGGAGAAACTACAGAGAAAGTATGGACTGGTTGTGCTGCAATGACTGACAGGGCAATGCCAGAATGGAGAAGCAGCTATTGAAGCAGGTGATGCAGAGACAAAACTCGGAGGACATTTTCCAATGCTACAAAAAACCCCAAATATAGTCCCTCAAAGCTCCAGAAGACCATGCTTCAACATCAATAGCACTAAAAGCTGTCACTCCAGAAAAGATGAAAGGAGGGTATGTATCCCTTTTCTGCACAAACTCTTTAGCAGCCCAGAAAGGACAGAAGCTGCAAACCCATGGAGATGCCCAGCCTGTAACTGAGATGGGAAAAAGAGAGGCAGAGACGTGACTGACAGCATGTTGTGCTGCACTGAAAACATAGTGGGCTATGAAACTGTAATGTACATTTTGCTCAAGATAATAAAGGGCTCTTGATTTTTTGGACCTTCTTAGTGTGTCTAAGCCTCTTCGTCTTCTATCACTGCTCTGTCTTCAAAATGGGAACCATGCAGCTAGAAGTCAATTTTACGTGGCCTTTTTCTAAAATGAAAATTTTAGAAATCTCTGTTCCACAGTCTCTGGCCAAAAGAGCTTTTTTCTAGCCTTTTTTCAGTCTGCTGTATGACCCTTCCAGCTAGTTGTTCCCCTCGCTCACCTTACCAAAGGCATTCAGATATCCCCACATAACTTAAAGAGCCACAGTGTTTCCTTTTCCTTCCACTGCAGGTCTCCAAATATTCAAGTGGATGGTGTTGTGAGAGCTGAGAGGAGCAAACATCCAACCACATTTATTAAAACAGCTGATACAGCATGGAAATGCTCAACATTGTTTTGTTTCAGAGACTGAGGAATGTCTCGAGTTTTGAGCTACCTTTGCATTTCCAGATGTCATGCAGGGCTACAGGGTATTTGGCAAGTTTCTGCCTCAGCATCATTAACCTCTTGGGTTTGAGACATTACTGCCACAGTTGATTTCTTTTGCAGTGCATTGCTTGTGGTCAACTACTCAACACAAGCATTAGGCAGTAACTTTTGTTGCTAAAAAAACCCTAGAAATCATTCTCAGGATCTCTACAGTGGGAACTTAAGGGGAAAAACTTCTCCAAGCTCACCCAGGAGTAGGGAGATGTTGTGGGGATGGTTGCCATGGTGAGTAGACTTATTAAAGTAACCACTTCTCATATGTCTCAGCTGCTCCATCCAGCACAGGTGTATTTCAGCCAGGAATATGGTCTGGCTGGAGAAGCCTCTGGGCCAGGAAGAGTAAAAGATAGGAGTAGAGAAGAGGTCTCTGGAGGACAGACGAAGAGATAGCTAAAAAAAAAAAGGGAATAGAGATATGAAGAAAAAGCAAAGAAACTAATGATTGCAGGGGTTGACATAACAGTAGACAATTATAGAAAGAGATGTTTTATTGAAAGATCATGCTTGACATCTCAGTTACAACCTTGTCATTTTCATGCCATGAATCCTACTGAGAAGGATTCAGCCTGGCAGCATCCTTACACGGGGTTCCCACTACAAACACCTCCCTTTCTGCCTCCCAGCCCAGTGGGAATGTTACTCACCTTTGTTTTCCTGAATAGAAGCAAAAAGTTCCTTCTCACAGCTTTCTGTCTCTTGAATCACTGACCTACTACAGAAATGCAGTATGTACCCATTTATTAGCAGACATGAGCAGGTGAATGTGCACTCATTTTCTAGGGTTCAGGTGCTGTGTATTTTCCATTCAGTACCAGGAGGAATGCATTAAGGTGTTTTGTTGGTGATGTGCTACAGGAACAGGCTGTCCTGCCTTGTGTTCAGTGACAATTACATTCACAGAATCACAGAATCTTAGTGGTTGGAATGGACCATTGAGATCATCGAGTCCAACCACATTAAAAAACAAAACAAAAACATTCTTAGGTCATGGGAAAATTTCAGTTAGAAATTTCAGATGGAGATCAATAAGAAGCAACCCATGAGAAGGGTTTTGCTAATTCAGTCTCTGAAATCCTCCCTCTTCAAAGACTTACATGCCTGCCTCAACACTTCGGAGAGGCTTTCAGCTGCACAAAGGGACTAAGACCAGTTTTACATAAAGCCACTTCGGAAAGCAGAAATGGTACTTTGGGTGTTTGGGTTTGGGCCTCCCTCCTCTCCTCCCACATCTCTAACATATTCCCAGGCAGTAAAGAGAAGAATCATCCAGTCTCCTCTTTGTTTCCAGTCCTCTTTGCAGTATCTGTACAATTGCTGAAAATTTGTAGGAACAGACTAAGAGGCCCATAATACTGTAGCCAAAGGAGATGAAGCTGATGAAGGAGAAGACTTACTTAATGCATTTTGCCTTTTGAACAATTGCACGTGGAATATGTGAATCTTTGGGTAGGGCACTCCCTTTTTTATAGACTCTCTTCTCTGAAGTTGCTGTCTTGATCACTAGATTAGAAAGTAATACTTGCTGGCTTACTTTCCAGCTTTATTTATGGCTTTTTAAGGATGAAAATTATGAAAGTGGTGCTCCCATGATCCTGCTGTGAGGGTGCAGCTTCTGAGGTGGATAGGTTTGATTCCCATTTAATAAAGAAGAGAGTAGAATCCTGGATACGCATCTCATTTCCAACCCATGCTAGATGAAGACTCTGAGATTACTTTGATTATTGTGATGAAGGAGAATCGGCACCTTGGTGGCAGATAATAATTCTCTCTGGTGCTATTTCAGTTGGTTTCTTTTGGGACGTCTCTGTCTGGAACTGGAATGAAAAATTCAGGCTCCATATAAAATCAAATGGGCACACATCAGGCCTACTCCTGGATTACTGTTCCCTGTGCCAAATATTTGGATACAACTGCTGTTATCAGACAACATTAGATTGACACACAACGTATTTACTTGTCTAATCAACATTAAATTCTAACTTGTACTAAATGTGCAAACTCATAGCCATGGTAGCAATTTTTTTGCCTTCATTATATGAGTAACCACATGTTGTTTCTTCTTGTGATAACCTAAGCATCACACTTCAGAGATGAACTACATTCAAGTTATCTGTGAGTACCATGTCCTTCCTTCCTCATTTCCCACCTCTAATTTATTTCGAGGATAATAAAAAAGGCTTTTAAAAACTGGTACAGAGTGAATAATCTCCTGAATATTTACTCCAATTAAAAGTAGATGCTTCTTCCTTTCTATTAATATTTTTCAAATGACAAAGCTTTCAGCTGGTTTGTGTATAAAAAAGGCTGCAAACGTTACTGAAGGAATTGGCAGCTTTTATTCACAAGAGAGTTTTCTCTGGAAGAGAAGGGAAATGTTTGGTGAATCCTCTTTCTTGCCTACCCCCAGCAGTTATCACTGCATATAAAGAGGCTGGATGAGCCCTGAAGGTAGTAGGAGTGTTTGTCCGTATATGAGCATGTTAGAAATGCCAAGTCAGTGTGACTAATGGATAAGACAGAAAGCAAAGCCGGTGATCTAAGATGAATAGAAGCATTAGAGGAAAAACAGGAATGCAAATCTCACATTGTTAGAAACACAGACCTTACTTCTGCTCCAGAGTTCTGTTTCATCAGCTCTTATAGCTTGTGGGCTTCTTCCCTGTAATGAATAATTGTAAAGTCTGAAAGAACTGGGAGAGGTAGAGCCTGTAGAAGCTGATGTTTGTATTCAAAGTTGCTTGATGGAAGCTGCTAAGCAATACTGAAAATGCTGGCAGGAATCCCAGAGTTAGGAGGGAATTTCCATGTGCTGACTCAGACATGAATTTTGAGCTCGCTGGAGTCCTACACCTGATCCTACTCAGGTTATGAAATCTGGAAGAAAGACTGAATTCAAGGTGAACTTCTGAAATAATTGACAGCACACACAGAAGACACAAAAGGAAGAGTGATGGCTGTAAACACATAGTATATGGCTCACTATCTTTACAGAGTACTGCTCTGAGGAAAAATTATGGAGACTATAAGCTGAACACTAAGTCAAAAGACATCATCTGGGAACGAGGACAGCAAAATCTTTGCCCTCTCAAATTGACAAAACAGATTAACAAGTGCTTAGTCAACTTCAGAGTTCCAACTACGATCAAAATATGCTACTGCTAGAAATACTTTAAATACAGAAGAGAGCGCTGACAGTCTTTAAAGGCTTGCCATTTCCTGGACTGTCTTACTTCTTTACATGCTACCTTTAGCAAAGCAAACTTCTATACTTAATTTCAGTATGGAAGTTAAATTTCTTAGTAAGGTTTTATTATAAGTTAGGGTACAAGTTCAGAATTACTAACAAGCAATCATTTTCCAAACAATTCTAGTAAAAATGAAAACTCTGAGTTCCAGTGTAGATGCAGAAGTATGATGATTTTTCTGAAAGAGGAGGCCATGCAAAGCCTATCCCAGCCCCTGTGAGAGCAATTTAATCGAGCTGCAGGGCAATAACAGGAAGAGGACCTTCTTTAACTAACACTTATGTATTCCTATGGGAAACTTGCAGACAAATTCTCACAATCCCGCTTTTTCTACTTCCCTTTTCATTAGCAAGACAGGTTCTGAAGACCTGCTTGCCAGTTATATTTTATTATCCAGTAATATTTTAAAACACTTTAACATCTCTATTTGTATGGGGAACATCATCTCCTTCCTTCCAAAATCTATGAAAACTTATCATCAACCACAACATCTGCTATTCGGTACTGTTTGTGTCTAGAGCAAATAAAACAATTCAGAAAAATTCATTTGATAAAAGAAGTCTCTGTCCACTGTGGCTCATCAAACACATCATGATTTTCTCAAATTTCTCGTTGATTTGAAAGTTTTGTGAAATACACCCTGCACAGAGTTCTTAGCCTTTCAATCATTTTTCAGCAATCTCTTCCTAGCACTCAGCTTTTCAACATCAAGCTTATGATTGGATGTAAACCAGGAAGATTGCTGAGACTGATTAGAACCTCTTCCCAGGACTAACACTTGAGATTACAAATTGGAAATGTTTTTGCTCTGTCAATTTTTTTTAAACCTTTTTTCTGCTATTAAAAAAATTCAAATAAGACCTAGGAAGTCTACTAAGTCATTGATTACAGACTTGTGATAAAATGATTTTGCTATTATGGGCAAGGTTTTCAGAAGCAAAGTTTTTATCCATTGAGGTCAATGACAAAATTCTGTTTGGACTCAGTGAGAGAGGGATTTTAAACACTGCCAAGTACTTTCCAGAATCAATTAATTTCTTTAGAAAGAAAGAAAGGAAAAAAATGTAACAAGTGGCAGCTTTGAAAAAATCTCAGGAAAGTGCTACTGTATATTTTATTTTGCATACTGAGAAAGGCAAATATCTAGTTTCTGAAATTGCACTTATCTTACACATATTAATAACTAGTTTAAAATCAAACCAAAGCTGCATTGAAATATATAGGTTGGTTTTCTATTTGTTTATTTCAACTTCCATGCCCTTTAGCTTCAATGTCACTTTCATTTCATTGAACTACTTGAATTTTATTAAGGTTTCCTTTTACTTGGTGCAAAAATTTTTGTGTTGACATAAGTAGATCTTATGGTCATGGAATAACACTAATTCAGCTGAATATTCAGTATTTACTCAGTACACATACTGTTTCATTAAGAAACTCTAACCTACAGCTCTACCTCTCCAGTGACAGAAAGCAGAGTTCATGAAATTTGCAGTAAATTTTGTATGAATGAAATCCACTGAAAACAGTATTTTTTTATAGTAACTGTATTCCCTGAAGGGAAAAGAATTTTCTGCCCAATCTTGGGTGATAGCTTTGAGTTTTGTACTTATAAGCAAGAAATTATAATTTTATTATTTTTAATATTTAAAATTCACATCAGACTTTCTTCCTAGAATTAGAGATTGCATTATTTTCACACAAGGCTGGGGGTATGTACCAGCACATTCATGCAATTTCTAGCAAACACCTGGGACACCAGGCTCATGTTTTAAACACAATGCTCTGAGGGATAAGCAGCTCTCTGTGGACGTGGCACTGGTATAAGCCATGGGGACCTGCTCCATCATGAGCAGAATGCCAGAAAACATTTCTGCAAAATACTTCTAAGAGTTACTCTTGTATGAGGCAGTTGCTTATTCGTGAGTCACGTCCTCATGTGGCGTAGGCGACCTACTGTAACAAACTTGACTTGTACTCAACAAGACCCTTTTTTAGTTCTCTCACCTCCTTTCAATCTGATCACCAGCTTCCAAGATCTAGACATGTCCCTGTGCATGTGAGGAAGCCAAAGCCTCAGTTCAGATGATCTGGGAGGGTATTTGTGAATTTTGGGAGACGGAGACAATGTTTGTGTGGGTGTAAACACAGGAAGAGTTCAGTCTACAGTGGGCAACTTGTTTAAGTTCTGATGTAGGTTTGTTAAAATGAACAGGGGACTTTGTGATTTTGGGCTCAGGGAGTCATCTCTCTAAAAGTCTGTAAAAGGAAGAAAAAGAAACTATAATGTAGAATAAGCTTCTGGTTTAAAGGAGTACACTTCTCAGTGTGAAAGCCCTCTTCGTTCCTCTAAGATAAGCAAAAACTTAAAATTAATTGGGAAAGGAAAAAATATAGTACAGGCAGTGTAGCTTAACTTAGCTGTGAGACTGTGGTAGGGCACATCTACAGAGTATTTTTTCAGGCAGATTTGATCTCTCCCTACACGCTCCCTGAGCCAACTGCAAAACCCAAATCTCTGTATTGGCAGACATGTGGCTGTAGCCCTCACAGCACTCATTCTAAACTAATAAGTCTGGCAGAGGGAGAGAGTATATTAGCTCATTCTTAGTTCCAGCAGCTACCCAGAAGGCATTACAACACACTTGAGATATATCTCATACAAGCTACTGATATGCCCACACGGCAGAGGAGTGACTGCAGTGTGCTGCAGGGACAGCTCAGGCACGGGGAGCTGTGACAGCTCAAAGAGAGGTATTATACCTTACATCCCAGGCAGACTATTGCCCAGTTAAAGCTGGTTTAGCTGTAGCTCCTCTGGTCAAACCTATGAAGAGTGTCCAGTTTCTTCCCCCCAAAATAAATCAGTAATCTCAGGGCAGCATGCGTGTTTTCTATTCCTGAGCTCAACAAGCCCTATTTTAGCCTCGGGTATCTCTGAACATTTCCTGGGTGCAGAGTTGATGTGATATAACTTCTAAAAGAGTGTCTTGCTTACAGTCTCCCAGGTTAGAAAAAACCAAACCTGTAGGAGTGGGATGAGCTAAGAGAAAGAATAACCTACAGTCAGAGGAAAGAAAGTGGCCCTTTGTTGTCCCTAGCATTAAGAAGACTGCGTGCTTCAGAAGCTGATGAGCATAGTTTTTTTTCAGCCACTGGGTAGCGTGTCTGGAGCTGTCAGCTGAGCTCAGGATTCCTGAATCACAAGCAGGGTCACCAATACTGCAGTGAGGAGCTTTGTTTACTTCTTGCAGAGATAGAGGCTGCAGATGCTGGGGTGGAGAACATCTTGCTGTGAGCCAGTTGTGTGGCCATGCAGCCAAAAAGGCCAGTGGCATCCTGGGCTGTATCAAGAGCAGCATGGTCAGTACACCAAGGGGAGTGATCATTCCCCTTTTCTCACCAGTCTTTAGATGGCACCTACAGTACTGTGTCCAGTTTTGGGCTACCTGGCAGAAGAAAGACATTTATCAAATAGGGCAAGTTCAGTGGAGGCACACCAAAATGGTCAGAGGCTGATGTACTTGTCCTACAGAGTGGATGCCAAGGGACCAGGGCTCGTTTGTCCTGGAGAAGAAAAGGTTCTGGGGCAGCATAATCAGGGCTTTCAAATACCCACAAGGAGGTCACCAGGAAGACAGTCAGGCTGCTCACAGCAGTGTATGGTGGGAAGAAAAATGGCAGTGAGCATACATAGACATACACAAGAGAGGCTTAGTTTAGATATAAAGAAAATCTTTTTCACCCTGAGGAGAGCCCAGCAGTGGGAGAGGCAGTCTAGGGGCTCATGCAGCCTCCAGGCTTGGAGGTTTGCAACAACCAACTGGGTAAAACCTTGAGCCATGAAGTCTGATCTAATAGCTGAGCCTGCTCTGAGCAGGAGGTTGGACTGAAGACCTCCAGAGATCCTTCCAATCTCAATCATTCTGTGATCATATTTCTTCAACAGCTTTTTTTTTTTTTTTTTTTAAGAAGATTAAAGGCTACTTTACCAAAGCACTTGCATGGCTCAGGCTGCTCCTAAAGGCTCTCCTAAAGGCAGCAGCTGGAAGCAGACATATTTTGATCAAAGTATTGGCCAAAAAACCTGAGTGCTTCATTCAGGATTTACTGTGAGGTAACACAAGATCTTTGCATGAGTTTCATTCTTCTTTCTGTGGCAGATGTCTTTTTTCTCAGGCCTTTGTCCTTGCTTCGCTCCCCATATGTATTTTCTTTCTCCTCCTAGATGTTACCTTTGTTCCCAAGCTCCCATTACAGGAAAATATAACTTATTTTACTGAAATTCTTTACATTAGACTCTGATTCAAATATACACACATGGTAGGAATTGGGTGGAATACCAAACACCAGATGACCGGCAGCAACTGATTATGTACTCTTACCCCATTGTAAACTTTGTAAGAAACCTATTAAATTATGTTTCTTACATTAATGTGTAAACTGAAGTTTTGCTTCACCCTTTTTAAGAGAGTGAGCACTGGTCTTCAGAAGATAAGCATTAACACTTTAGGGCAAAACTACTTGCTTTGTGTTTCTGGATTCTTTTTCTCTCTTTTGAGATGAGTAGAAAATCTCAAAACAGGTCAATATGGTATATATTCAACAGGGAATCAAGGAAGACACTTCTTCCTGACCTTAGTGTCTTCCAGGTTGGTAGAATGAGCCTTATTAATTGCGATATTTATATACTTACAATGTTTCTAAAATCATTTATCACAGCACTCTACTTTCATGCATAGTACTCTCATGTGTATTGTACAACACCAGAATAAGCTGTGTGTCAAACCTTTGAGTATTCCATGTACAACCTATTTTGAACATTCAACTGTGTTAAACCTGTGAATAATTAAAGAAAAAGGAGTTTGACCTGGGGTGGGGAGGGTGGAACCAACTAAGAAACACTTGGGGAAGATGACTGTAAAATGTTATCCTATTTTAAAAAATATGAGTCATGAATCTCTTTCTCGCAATATAACACTGGGGGAAAAATTATAGATGCTACACCTGGTTATCCTTCTTTCTTCCTTCAGTCTACTCTAAAATTTTTTCTTGTGCTTTCTAAAATGTAGTACCTCCCCAGCACAGTTCAGGTCACCCTTGGTTGGCTAAAAAGAGGATTTGGTCACATCACTTTCAGTCAGTATAAATCAAAACTGTCTCTGGACTTTGAAATTGATATATACAAAGGAACTTAAAGGATTCAGGCATCTACAGCCCTTGGACTTTTATTGACAATAAAAGCATTGGGTTTTAGAGGGGTTCTTTTGAGAATTCCAGCCTGGAATTCTTCATCTTTCACATCATAGCTCAAAAGTAAGACAGCTCTTTTTTCCCTTTTTTTTTTTTTTTTTTTTTTTGAACATGAAAATGGGTCATTATTACATCATTTAATTCCTAAGAAATGGACATGCACCATGAAATGAACTTTTCCTTTCTTCTTAATTAGACCCACAAACACAGCCAAAACCCATTTGTCTTTAGATTGAGATGTTGGCCTACATTATTCTGCCTGCACAATTATATTTAGTTATTTCTGATTCATCCTCCTCATTGGCTTTAGCTGACTCGCTTGTGTAGTTGATGTTGAATTGTCAGTTGCCCAGATGTCTTGATCTAGTGCATCAGCCCAACTGAAAGTCTACATAATTCTCGCTGTTTAGTCAACTGGCCAAATTGATTTGAATGAACTGAACTGAATTTTATAAGAATGAAATTAACTACGAAGAGTATCCACAGGTCACTTGTAGAAAAACTCAGCATAAAGAGGTCACCTGGGCTGCAACTTAATACTTGATAGCATTGCTTGTGTTATATTGCATGTAATTATATGAATAGATTGAAAATGCAGTTGTAAGGCTGGAGGAGCACAGTGATACTACTCCTAGATCAATCTTCAGTCCTTGTTTGAGCAATGGTGGTATAAAACATTCAAGAAAGCAACTAAATAGTAAGCATTTCCCTAAATGGCTAGTGACATGGTTTAGTGATGTGGTTTTTTGTTATTGTGTTGGGTTTTTTTCTTTTTTTGTTATCAGAGTTAGGTTGATGCTTGGACTAGATGATCTTAAAGGTCCCTTCCAACCTACACAATTCTATGATTCTAAATAAAAGGGACTACTTTAGAAACAGTTAAAACAATCAACAATAACTTACTTTGACTCTCAATCAGTGATAAATTTAGCCATTGACAACTGTTGGGAGAGTTTCCTAACTGCTCACTTTTATAGGTCACAATTTAGGGCAGTGCTTAGCAGATCTATAGCTTACCCACTTTGTCTACTCTAAATCAGGATTTGGTTTTGTCTAAGGGTCCAGTCATGACCCATGCATGGACAAGCCAAGAGGTGGTAATAGCAAAGGAATGCTCATCTGTCTTCTGCAGTGGAGTTCCACAAAATAGGTGCAGCACAAGTCAGCTTTATGGAAAACAGCAAATGAGGATGGGAAGACCCTTCCAGTCAGCAGACTAAACATTGTTTGTTAGGGGATTTAAAATTAGACAAAATCAGTCAAACTGAGACTTACCTTACGTGAATATTCAAAGTGAGAAACAAGGTGTTGTGTTGTGCTGCCTTCAGACTGATGAAGCAATAAGGTATTCAGTGAGGTAAGCCTGAGACTATCAAACAAACAAGAAGGTACCTGAGAAAGCCACGGATCAGAGGTTTGATTGTTGTCAGAGGATCTGTCTTTCAAGCTGCTTATCTGTGCTAAAAATTGGATTGAGCACTTCAAATTGCAAGTGCCCAATCTGCATAAAGTGGAAGTAATATGCTGACAAAGTCCTGTACAGGTAGCAATCAGCCTCATCCTGGATGAGCTACAATATTGCTAAGATGTTTTAAGGAGGACCTGCCAGAGAAGCATTACAGTAATTAACCCTGATTGTCAGAATGCTGGGCAGGCCTGTGTCTCAGGAGCTGAAGCATTCAAATAAATAAATAAAAGACTACTTGATGTACATCACTGCTTAGGGACTGCGAGTCTGAAACCAGCATCCTGAGTCCATAAAGATAATAGCTTGCTCTCAATTGATGTGCGTAGATGACAACAGGAACCTTTAAAGGTGATCTGCAAAGGCAGAGAAAAAAACGGGAGTTGTACCTTTTCAATTCTTTGTAATGACTAAAGAAGGCTTGAAAGCTTCTCTCCCCACCTCTCTCCTCCCCATTTCACATCTTATCTGATCTGCTTTCCTGGATGATTCTACAACAGACTAGAGGGAAAGTATAATTATGCACCTAAATTATACCAAGGAAGTAATACTGAGTTAGGAAAGAAAGGGGCTTTGGTTTCTTTAATTAAAACCACTGAACTCTTTGAGGTCTTTTAATGCATATTGTTGTTAGCAGCTAGTTAATTCTGAATTTTTTTATTAGAGGTTTACTGCCATCTCTTTCAAGATTCAATATGTCCAGTTCTACAATCAAATGCAGAAAAAAATTGTTAAATCCATTTCTTTGGGTACTCCACAGAGATCTCTCAGAAAATAAAACTAAACCTGATATTACCAGTATGTTTAGTCAAAAAAAGAGCATAAAATAAGTGGGAAGCTGGCACTCTGTGTTGTCACACAGCAAAACAAGGACTGATGGTAAGTGACATAATGCCATTCTCTCTGCCATCTTTGAATCTGTAAATGCCGCTACATTAAAAGATGTGTGTTTAAGCTCTTAAATGAGATCTTGTGTAAATAGCATCAATATCTGACACATTAACATGCAAAAGTTGCTGCAGCAGTCTATTTAGCATGAGTAACTCAACAGAATTGAAGGAAACTTGGAGATCAAAAACATGCTGCAGAAAAAAAATACATTACACAAAAATATATAGAAACTAAAGAGCTGGGATTTTCTGGCAAATTACATTCTCATGTGGTATCTCACAAATCAAGATTGGTTTGGGGGAGTTCTTTTGTGACTAATGGTTTTGCTCATCAACAGCATCTACTGCCTGAGAAGGAGAGGGAATAATCAAAGCTGACCCAAACAGTATAAGCAGATAGTCCACATGGGGTAAAATTTGAATGATTTATGACAGCCAAAGCGTTTCTTAAATCTCTCCCAAAATAAGCATCAATAGGGAGACAGTCGCAGATGGCCAAAAGATCAATCAGAAAATAACCTACAGGAATCTTATCCCCAAAAGTAATTGATGTAGTCATCAAATGAGTTTCTGACTGTACAGACACTTCTGCATTCACTCTGTTCCTTCATGCTGTGGATCATTTGACACGCCATTGAAATCTCCGCTGCCCAATGCAGGCTTGTAGCAGTCATGAAATGTTCAGGTAATTCCTGGAGTTTACTTTCTGGAGTTTACTTTCCACACGCTCACAAAGATCCTGAATGAGGACCAAGCTACTCTTTCTGGTAACTGAGCAGTTAGATGGTATTTACTTCTGAGATGTAGTATTTTCCCCAGATATTTTCCATTTTGTGTACAGGAATATAGAGCCCTGGGACATCACGGACCTTTGCACAAGATGTTCCTTCACGGTGATTACAGGAAGAAAAGAAGGACACAAGCCTGGTTGCCAATGAGCTTTGCAGGCTAAGCCTCTGGGACATCATCAGAGCAATAGCAGTGACTTCTTCATCTACAGTTTCAAAGATTGCTGCACAAAGTAATAATGCAGAGCATTTTCCAGAAAAAAAAAAATAAAAAATCTATTCTTTTAGCATAACTAAAGCACTTTACAAATCGTGAGAGATTTAAAGGTAAAAAAGGAGTATATTGGCATATCTGGCAGGATAAAGGAGAGAGAAGGGAATTCCACCTGGAGATACACCCACTGAGGAACTGAATCAGAAACTGAGTTTAATGCTTCTTTCAGGCAGTAGATTGCCAGCTGAGTAGGAGCATATTTTGTTTGCTGGTGTGATCAGTAGAAATCACACATTAGTAATTTCCAGCTGCCTCCTTGTCTATAAAGTGCCTTTCTGTGCACTATCCAGAAGTTTAAAGTTGTTCAGAAGCATAATAGTCGAAAAGTGTTTGAGGTATTGATGGATATTTATGTCTGTTCAGCTAAGGAAATGAGCCCTCTGCTTATTTCTATAGGCCTGAGCAGAAAGCTGTGGGTTTTGGTATGCTTGTGCAATATAGGAAAGCTGCTGAGTGTTCTAACACGTGGTACATCATTTGGAAAGATCTTGGTGGTATGGGAATTTGTTATGCTTTGCATGTAGTAGAAATTTATGTCAATTTGGGGTGAGATTGGAGGTTTTGGACCAACGAGTCATCCCTGAGTGTCATGAATACTTGTTGCTTGTACTGGGAATGAAGGGTATGGAAGGTAGAGGCAGGTGCTCCTTCAGATGGGGATGGGGAGAGACCTTCTGTGGGAAAAAAAAAAAGAAAGGGAGGCAGCATTATTGACAACTAAACACAGCAGAGACAGAGGGCAGATTGTTCTAACCAAGATGATAGTGTTCATCCTAACACATTTACAAAGAGTTTTGAGGTCCCGGTGTCCCACTACACTCACTACACACAATAAATATGTGACCTCAAAGCTGGGTCTCTACAGCTGCTTAAGAGTCACCCACGTCTGGCCTGAGAGATAGACCCAAGTATTTCCAGCCCTACAAGTGTAGGTTTCTGAATCCCGAGCTGAAGGAAAATTGTTATTGTGTGTAGTAAAATTGAGGTTTATAATCCCCTGAGTAGCACACATACATATATAAACGTACATCTATAAGTTTATAGGGTTCTACAGCCTTTGCATTCAAATCCCTACACTTCCCTTCATGATTCCCTTCTCTTTCACAAGACATTTGCAAAACTCAGTTCTAACACTAGCACCAAAAATTGAACACGACTGCTAGTCAACATCCAGATATATCAGTTTGCTATCAGGTAGCACAAGTAAACAATTCCAAATTTTGTAATCAAAAGAAGAAGAAAAACTAACTTTTCCAATAAGAGTGAAATTATGTTTCAAAGTAGATTTTAAAAGAGAACTCTTTCTTCTTAACCTGATAATAATACAGAGTATTGAAAAACTAACAGGAAATACCATCAAGATTCAGGATGTCTGCTCCAAGTGGAGAAATCACATTTGTACTAGATAAACCTCAAGTTGTTAGGGGTTAAAATGGAACATATTGATGCATGTAGAGACATGACGTGGAAAGGTCTTTGCTACAGGGTGAATGGTGATGGATTCATAGAAAAAAAACAGACTTTCTATGAAAGTCATAGAGTATCATTTAGGAATGCCTAGAGGAAGAAAGACGAAAGGGCTTTTTGCTTTTCCCTCTCCCCTCTGCCCCCCAAAAAAAATCCAAATCCATTATCAGGATAAAAAATACAGAATGGATATGATGCATGCAGGCTAAGCACTAATGCAGTAAGTAATATATAATTCTGGTCTAGATTGTGTTTTTGTGGTATCACTTCTATTTTAAATCCAGGATGTTCAATGATGAGTACTGATTTGGACATACAGGATGAAATACTGTAATTAGTCAGTATCCAGAATTGCTGAGTTGATACCATTCCTCTCACCCTCCATGCTCCAGCCACTTTTCAAATTACTTCTTTAAACAAGTCAATAGTTTCTTCTCACACCTCTCTCACTGCCTGTAAAGGCCACTCTTTACATACCCCTGTAGCTGAGGAGACACTTCAGTTCACAGACTCCTGGTGCAACAGCCTAAAACTTGCCTCAGAACCACTACAATCTGCTATTATATCTGTATAGTTGCCCTGATGCAGTAAATGAAATTTAAAAAAATTCTCATGAAGAATTAGACTGTATGGTTTCTTTTCCAGGTTGGGTGAATGAACTAACTCCCTCCTCTGTGACTTATAATAAATAGTCATAAAACTTTGCTGTCATTTTAAAGAATAGTGCAAAATGCAGGTAAAACACTGAAGAATTGATTTTGCACTTATCAAACAACAAAAAATATAACTATATTATATTTCCCTGGGGAGTATTTTCTTTTGTTTAGCCTGTTTTCCTCAAAAACCAGCAGAATTCAGTGGTCTTCCATGGACTGCAGTAGGATTAAAAAATCCACTGCAATTCCTGGATTTTTTTTCAGAGGTCTGTGCTCATTACTAATAAACAACTCAAGTTATAGTTGGGCCACTGCACTTCTCTATTTGTTCCCTGTTATTTCAGGAAAAATCCAACTGGACATCCCATGGCAGGGGGGTTGGAGCTCAATGATCTTTAAGGTCCCTTCCAACCTAAACCATTTTGTGATTCCGTGATTTTTTTCTGTGAAAGCATGGCCTTTAAAGTGAAGGTAGCTTCTGTGTTTTTGTGTTTCCCTTAGATCTCCTTTTACAACCTGATGCTTTGCTGAGCCTTGTTTCACTCTGCTGGGACAGGACTAAGAAAGTTTTCTCTCATTCAGCTCTTTTCACTGGTCAAATAAACCCCTTTGCTACATTTTGGACCAGATGCATGCAGGAATACATTCGTCTTTTGCATTCTTGTAGAAGACAATTTTGATCTTATTCATTTTTTTAGCTGCATATTCTTCTTGGAATGAAGGGGGACACCCCTTCCCCCCGCTGCCCTTGATATGAGCTACTAAAAAACAACAGAAAAAAATACCTTTCCAATTCTGCACCTAATTTCTTTGTATTCCTGAATTCTGCTCCTGTCATACTGTCAGTAGATGGTGGTTAGCAATGCATCTTGAAGTTCAAAGCAGAGGTCTGTGACTTTGAAATGGTGTTGGAATAGAAAGCCAAAAAATTCTTTATCTAAATAACAGTACGGATAGCTGTCCTGTTGGAAATAAAGAAGTATTACTTCTAAAACTATCTATCTGGAAAGATATCCATTGACCTCAGTGTGTGCTTGCTCTGGCCTGAGGAATGCCTGGCCTGAGGAATATCCATAAAGTTTTGATGCTATCACACTTTAAATAAAAAACTCAAATGCCAACTGATCCAGGATTTCAAAGCATGCAAACTCTTGGACCCCATTTGTCCCTTTTAGCACTACTTGGCAGCTTCTGCATTATCACATAGATGGTCCAATGAGTGGAGTTTGAAAATAATAGCTAATTTTAAAAGTCTTTAAAAAAAATCATTTAATTAGTTTTCAGTTCTCCTTCTTGCACCTGATAAATGAACATATTAAACTGTGAAGACTCAGGAGCCTCCAAAAGCTTTTGATGTATATTAGAATAATCTAATAATTAACCTCAGGATTCACCAGCATGATGCATTGAGGTGAAGTGAAACAGTGCTTATGATGAAGGGAATTCCAGATCTGCCAGCCCCAAGGTACCAAGCTGGATTCATTCTCCTCTGCTTTGCCATGGAGAGCTCCGAGCAATCCTTGATCTGCCTTTTGTTGCATTTTATTCTTGGTGAGAGGTTCTTTTTTTTTTTTTTCAGCACAGATTTAAGCTGAACGCATCATGCTTAAAAAGGCAATATTGAGAAATATCATTTTTCTTACATAATATGTAAGTAAAAAAAAAAGTTATATTTTTCTCTCTGTGCTATTTTGGTCGGTACCTGATATTAGAGAGTATTGCTCAGCCCAGAGTAGCTAATAAATACTTTGTATTGATATGGTTACCTGATATAAGTGTGAACCCGCTCTCTAAACTGGGACAGTTTCTGCTCACAACTTATCCTGCTTCTTTGTCTGATACAGCGTGGGTACAAGTCTTACCTCTGTTCTGGAGAAGGATGGTACTTCAGCTCCTACGAGTGCCTCCGAGGGACTGGCTGTTTTGTGTTAAAAAATTGCTCCCTTTGCCTTTAACTGCAAGCATAACAGTTCATAATAATACAACTCTGTATTTGTGCCAGGGCCAGAAGTGGCCACTGATTTTATGTACTCAGATTAAGTAAGTACTTTCATCCTCATTTTGTAATGTATTGAAAATCTGCGATGCCAATTGGATGGAATGGTAACTGAGGGCATCAGCAGCTCCCTGAAAATGAACACTCAAAACCTGGAATTGATTAAGGAGTGGACATTTAAAAACCTGGGCAGCAGTTTCTGTTGTCTGTGACTCTCTGGGGGCTTTTATAATATGGTGTGGGAAGCAAGGTAGGCTCAGACTCAATGAAGAGGGCCACAACAGTGATTGACCAGCCAGGGTCACTCGATCTCTTTCATTCATAATATGATTCAGGAGGTAGTAATGGTTGACAAAAATGTCTACAGATTTATGCAGCAGTGATGCTAAGAACTAAATTGCACGAGGTAATGCTTTAATCTACTGCTGAAGGACTACCTCTCTGTAAGCATACCCTCTCTTACAGTTGCATAGACATTTCCAGAGACCCCTCCAGGGTAAATCAAGACACAGCAGAACAAGAAGCAGCGATACCACTAACAGTATGTTTCCACTTTCACAGGTTGCAATCAAGTCTGTAGAGGGATGTCTAGGAGGAAGCAGGGCTGGGAAGGATTGCCCTTGCTGAACCAAGGAATGACTGACCAAGGAGGGAGACACTTTCTGAGGTGTCCTAATACTGCCCCTTATCCCTGTACGCCAAGTGTTCATTTTGCAATGTTAACAGAGGTTGTGTTCAACCCATAGCTGCAAAGTTGGATGAGGAAAGGAGCAATACATGTAACAGTATATTGTGCCCTGTATTCTTAGTCAAGGATTTACCAACAGTAACCAACTTGTAAATTTGCAAAAGACTAATGAATTTAATTGTGTCTTGAAAAAGAAGCTTCACAGAAACTTGAGAAAGTGCTTCTCAAGAAAGAGGAAACCTACTCTCACTCTCGTATAGGCTACATTCGATATATCTCCATCGTACACCCACTGCCTCTCTTTGCATTTCTACATCCACATCTTCAAGACCATTGACACACCAAATTCAGCCATAGTTTTTTCCATGCTTAACATTTTCCGAGCATGTATGTCTTTTGAAAGCAATGCAGTTTATGCAGGCTAAAGGTAATATGTAATATTGTAGCATGTAATAACTGCCCGGGTAAAATTTTCTTCCACCTTTACAGGTGCCAAACTGAGTCCTACTGAAAATGAAGATATAGCTTATTTAATCCTGTCAAAGGAGCTCCCTTTATTTTTTGCACCTGAATGCAGTGAAAAGCCTCAGGTGAACTGTGGTTAACAATGGTTTGTGATCAACCTAGGAGCACACTTCAAGCAGGGATATCTGCTTTTGGCCATGCTCTTCAATACTGTCACTGGTGATGTGACCGATGGAGCAGGGAGAGCAATGTATTACTTAAGAAGAGGTGCAGCATTTGGAAAAGTGTGTAGGATTCCAAAGCAAGGTGAGCATTTTCAGTTTGAAAGGAGCGAAATGGAGATTCACAAACAACAAGTGGATCCCGGGAACTTGGAACAGAGGATTTAAAATAGGCCATGTAGCAAGAAGGCAGAAAAAGGATCTAAAGTTTACAACATGTCAAATGTGTATGAGGCTGCTGCAAAAGAACAAGTCTCATTCTGGGATGTTTTTAAGAGCACTGTTGGATGTAAGACAGAGGAATGGAATTATTCTGCTCTACTTGCCATTGGAGAAGCCTCAGTGGAAGTACTGTATCCAATTTGGGGCATTGCACTTAAAGACAGATGTGTACCAACTGGAGACAATCCAGAAGAAAGCATCAGGAATGTTTTTCTAACAAATGTGGCCAAGGAGAAAAGGTTGAATAAACTCGGCTTTTTTCATTTTGTAAAAAAGGAAAGGAAAGGAAGAAAGAACCTCCTAATTTGCAAAATTTTCTATGAAAACGTGGTCAGTTATACCCTGAATCCAAGAGAGGAAGGGCCAGAAGAAATCATCTTGCTTTGCAACAAATAAGATTTAAATTATATATAAGGGAGAAAAATGTAATTGCAAGATTTATGAAAGTATTAAAGGAAGACAACAATGTGCAATTCAAATTAAAATTAGTGAAGACTTTTATATTTAGACTTAGATGTGGTGGCTTAAGTATAAGTGATCCTTGTTCTCTGATGGGGTATGAGAAGAGGACATCTTGAAGTCCTTTCCAACACTGGGAAATTTCAAAAGGGTGAATTCGACCCTCCCTCTTCTCTGTGCAAAGATGTAGAGTGGGGATCCAGAGATGGTGCTGCTATGGCAGGTAAAGACATTCATTAAACCTTAAAACTAATGATCTCTTGCCATGTATGCTCCAAAAATTCTGTCCCATATCATGGCATCATAGAGGTTGACAAGAAATTTGGACCCAGGACAGCAAATGCTGCAAGGATAGGAGTTGGAAGAAATTTATAATCCATATGCTTAGAAGCTGAGAATCTGAATTTCCTCCTGATTGCCTAATATCCATCTGAAACACTATTTAGAAACATATCCTGATGCTGTAATGTTTCCTCTTTTGTTCTCATGGCTGGGTTCTGCACTGGGGTCACAACAAACCCAAGCAGTGCTACAAGCTTGGGGAAGAGTGACTGGAGAGCTGCCTGGCAGAAAAGGACCTGTGGGTGTTGGTTGACTGTTGGCTGAACCTGAGCCAGAAGTGTGCCCAGGTGGCCAAGAAGGCCTGTGTCAGGAACAGCATGGTGGATAGGACTCAGGAGGTGATTGTCCCCCTATACTGAGCACTGGTGAGGCCCCACCTTGAGTGCTGTATTCAGTTTTGGGCCTCTTACCACAAAAAAGACATTGAGGTGCTAGAGTGGGTCCAAAGAAGGGCAACGGAGCTGGTGAGTGGTCTGGAGAGTAAGTTTTATGAAGAGAGGCTGAGGGAGCTGGGGTGTTCAGCCTGGAGAAAAGGAGACTGAGGGGAAACCTTCTTGTTCTCTACAACTCCCTGAAAGGAGGGTGTAGCCAGGGGGGGTCGGTCTCTTCTCCCGAGGAACAGGCAATAGGACAACAGGAAAGTTCCTCAAGTTGCGCCAGCGGAGGTTCAGATTGGATATTAGGAAAAATTTTTCACTGAAAGGGTTATCAAGCATTGGAATGGGCTCAGGGAAGTGGCTGAGGTACCATTCCTGAAAGTATTCAAAAGATGGGTTGACATAGTGCTTAGAGACATAGTTCAGTCTCATGGAGTTCTTGCGTGGGGTTCATTTGTGTGGTTTTCTCCTTCCTACCCAGATGATTCTATGATTCGATGATTCTATGTTTTATTGGATTTGGAAATTTTGCCTTGAGATAAAATCATGTTGTCATGCAAAGATATATCTAATCGGACCAAAACAGCATACAACTTTCTACAGCAAGGATCTTCCACGAGAACCTCTTTGCCTTTCACAGGCCAGAGGATCAAGTGATACGAAAAGACAACTTGAAAATGTTTCCCTTTTTAGTTATTCAGCAAACAAACATGGAATCTCTGAATCAGCACGTTAAAGCCCTTTTACAATCAACACATACTAATGATTAGGAAGGCCTGGAAAGTGTTATGTAGGATTATTCTGGAAATTGCTGTCTGAGGCTGCCTTAATCTGGATATGACCGGTTTTGAATAGGGATGTGTAAGTCACTATCAATTTTCATCAAGTTGGCCCAAGCCTGTTTATCCTTTTTCTGTATGTGATGACACGCATTGCAGCCTAGGTGAAAATGTCCCGTCCACCTCCTAGAAAAGCTTAATAATTTATTTGTGGCCCATTTCACTCTAGACTAGTGCACGCTGCTTATTCTCTGTGCTGCAAAGCTGGCTCTTAAAGCGGCAGTACTGCGTACTGCCAGCAGCTTTCCCTGACACCCTCTCCCTTTTTTCATTATATCGATATGTAGCCAGTGTGTGCTGTTAACATTTTCAAAACAAAAACAGAATGAAGAATCGATACCGAAGGTGTATTTGGGAGAAATGCCATGACCTTGATTCCAACTGGAACAGTTCAGCAACCGAGCTATGAAAGCAATTTCACCCCAGCACCACCAAGGTAAGGATGAAGAGAAAACAAGTTGCCCACTATATGGCTTTCATACAGGGTGTTAGGGCTGCAAAACTGGCAGCAGCTCATTAGCTTCCTTCTCTTTCGTTGTGCTGAACCCCTCTTTGCTGCGTGATAATGCATGTGGCAAAGGGAAAAAAAAAAATAAAATTCCCTTTTTTCTCTGTTGTGAGGAGGTTGTAGCTCTGTTTTACCTGACCACTATGGTGCTGCGTTCTACTGATAAATGGCTCGTGTCACATCTGAAATCACAGTGGGATGAAGGAGGTGAAGTCACGTAGTCTCTCTCCTCAAGCTTTCTGTTTACTTGCTTGCTTGCTTTTCTACCTGAGCAGCCAGTTATATATCCAGCTTCAGGCTGCAACCCTCAGCTCTCCATGAGGACCTCTCACTTCTCAGGGTGCAGCTGGTCCGTGATTCAGCAGTTCTGCTGCAGCAGGTTTGCAGGACCAGGTTCCTTAGCACCCAAGCTGCAGCCATCCTGTCTGTGCTGCTTCCAGCAGTGGCCAGCTGCTGTGCTGCCAGGGCATCTCAATGTTTGTTGTATTGGCACCTCCTAAAGTCTGATTTCCCTCTGTCTTTATCCCCGCTACTGCTTTTAAAGCATATTTTCATATGATTTTGAAAAGTACCACTCTTGCTCTCTGAGTGCTGATGAAGAATTCAGGAGCAAGTGAACATTTCTAAGTAAGTTTGGGAATTCGAGAATGAGCAACAGGGCTGTGTGTACAGTCTCACACCCAAACTTCCCCCTTACATCAAACAAAATCAGTGAATGAAATAAAAACCAGACTGACAACTTCAATGACTACAATAGCTATCAAATCATAGAATGATAGAACGGTTTTGGTTGGAAGGGACTTTAAAGATCATGGAGTTCCAACCCCCCTGCCCTGGGCAGGAACATCTCCCACTAGACCAGGTTGCTCAAAGCCCCATCCAGCCTGGACTTGAACCCCTCCAGTGATGGGGCTGCCACAGCTTCTCTGGGCAACCTCTTCCAGTGTCTCACCACCCTCACAGCAAAGAATTTCTTCCTGAGATCTCATCTCAATCTCCCCTCTTTCAGTTTAAAACCATTCCTCCTCATCCTATGGCTCCCTCCCCTGGTCAAGAGTCCCTCCCATCTCTCCTGGAGCCCCTCTTTAAGGGGTCTTTAAGGTCTCCCTGGAGCCTTCTCTTCTCCAGACTGAACAACCCCAACACTCCCCAGGGCTGGATAACTTTGCAACTATGCAGGCAGAGGGACTTTGGCTTTTTCACATTAAGTTCAACACATCTAACATCTCTGTGTTTCCCATGCTGTACCTCAGCTTCTTTGCACTACACTGCACTTTCTCAGGTGGTACGGTCATTTTCCCTTCACTGCCTCCCTTCTCTTCCAGAAGCCTTCCCTCAAGGCAGTTTCCAGGTTTTCCCTTTCTACTGCACACCATGATTTTTAAGGCTTTAGTCTTCTGTATCAAAGGACCTGAAATTCTATAGTCTGTTTGGAAAGGTTTAATGCCTTGGGATAACTAGGGACATGCAAATGTTTATATGGACCTTAAATTTTGCCTGCTATTTGTAAGAGCAGATGAGGTGGCCATTTCTGGAATCCACAGGGTTACCCTTCACCGTCCTCACTCCCTCTCTCCCTCTTGGTCTTTAGGTAATAGTTATCGAAACCATGCATTTTTATGCCGATGCCTGGACTGATCATTGATGTCTCCTATAACACAAGATTAGAGGGCAAGCAAAATGCACAGGCCATTACAGGGTAGGAGGTTACCTTTTTTCTCTCTATGATCTTGACTATTCTTTCAGGCCCAGGCCCAGGCTGTGTTCCAACTGCACATGGGCAGGGCATTCTCCCAGGCAAAACCATAACTATATAAGTGTATTTTCTTACCCTCCAAAAGAGCCTCAGGCTGTCAGCTGGGAATGATCTCTGGGATCTCTCACTCCCAGCTGTGCCCAGGTGTTCCTCATGAGAGAAGTCAACCTGGACCAAAAACAGCAGCCGGAGCCGTGCCAGTGGCCTGACCGTATGGGCAACCACGTGCCAGGCTTGGCCTCTGTCCCCTTTATCAGTGTAGATGGAGCCTGAGGGAGACAGGGTCCAGGGGTCTGCATGTGTCAGGAGGCCATCAAAAGAGAGAAATCCATGGATCCTGAGGAAAGATTACGCGCCTGTGTCAAAATGCAGACACACATCTGCTACTGAGCTCATATGAGGAACGGTAGCGATGGCCATATAGCGGCCTGGGCACGGACTTTGTTAGCAGCCAGAGGAGACACAGAGGGTCCTCGGCGACAATATGTTCTGATTTGCATTTTTTAGAGCCGGTGCCGTTGCACTCTCGGTGCTTTTTGTACCTCTACCCGTCTCGACGACCGAGCAGAATTATACCAGCTCGTGCGCTAATTGAGCCCTCATTTTGCCGCGCAGACAGCACAAATGCTGGATTGCCAACAGTGCAAGCAGGAGCTGCCTCATAAGCACATATTGGCTCAGACTAGAGGTCCCTTTAGCCCATTTCTCTGTCTCTCGTAGTGGCCCGTAGCAGATGCTCAGGGAGCAGCAGGACATGCATCACATATCCCAAAGACAGCAGCTGAGCAAATCTGGGACAAGGAAGACTCGAATGAAAAAGTGTGTTTATCGTTTTTAGAGTTTGGGTTTCATCCATGTGCTCTGGCAAAGGGAAAGAGATTTCTGTTTACATGCATCGCATCACTCCTGCCATAAAAGCAAATGGCTCTTGCTGGCCTGATGCAATGCAATAGCAGAAGCGGTACTATAGACAGCAAAATGTGCTGTATATTCTTCCAATATTCTGCCCCTCCACACAAGCCTGACACAACCCAGATCCTCGCTAAAGCCTGTTAAAACAAGAGACAGGACTTACCATTTGGTTTTTTGGTGGCAACTTCTATAATACAATTCGGGTCTTGCGGCATCTTTGAGTTTCAGTGTCACCTAGAGGTGGCCAGGATCCACAAAATTATAAATGGTCCAGGTCAGGCTGGATAAAGAGCATCCTCCTCCAGCATCCTTTTTCTCCAGCACAACCCATATGAGGAGCACCCTGCACACATGAACCCTGCACTCTTTGCTCTGGGACTGGGCCCAAGACATTGCTGTTCTCAGGGCCCTGAATCCCTGAGGTCAACCCTGTGAGCCAGCCCTGCTGCCATCCCATGGGCCCCAGTTTTCTCATTGTTCTGGGGTGCTGATGGCAGATGTCCCATTGTGTGTAGAAGAGTGTACCTGGGAAGGCCTATCTACTCTTCAGTGTCCTGTTCTTTCTCAGAAATCAGGAGAAAACAGAGCAGAACAAAGGGGTTGGCCTAGATAAACTGAAAGATAGGAGATTGAGATTAGCTATTAGGAAGAAATTCTTTGCTGTGAGAGCGGTGAGTCACTGGAAGAGGTTGCCCAGAGAAGCTGGGGCTGCCCCATCCCTGGAGGTGTTCAATGGGGCTTTGAGCAACCTGGTGTAGTGGGCAGCGTCCCTGCCCATGGCAGGGAGGTTGGAACTCGAGCTTTAAGATCCCTTCTGACTTGACCCATTCTATGATTCCGTGATCATTTTGCCCAGACTTACAGCTGAGAGTCATAAGCACCAGTCTGTCCTCATTGCCCTTTGAAATGGGACACTGACACAGCCATGCTGCTGATGCTTTTGTTTCAGAAAGCTGATCTCCTATAGATGCCCCACAGCTTTTTTTTTTTTTTGCCTGTGGATGCCGTTTCTGATCATGGGCTGGGAGCAGGGAAGAAGAGACTCCTGTGTGCCACTGAGTGCCAGCCTGGCCCTACAGCATGAAGTGGTGATGCCTGCAGTTGTTTCTCACCATCCCCTGATGGGCTCAGACTTCCTCCTCTGGGGTAAGTGTATGTCCTGGAAGAAAAGATGGATGGACACCTGATTAATATGAGTGCTGGGCTACGAGTGCCCCTCTGAATGCTGTCAGCATTGCTCAGTGAGCTCTGCCGCTGGCACCTCTGAGCCCAGCTGAGCCCTTGGCTCCAGTTGTCTTTGGTCCTTCCCATCCCCTGTGCTCTTTAGAGTCTCAACTGCCTTGGCTGTCTTTTTTCCTTTCCCTGCCTCTCCATGTTTCTTTTTTCCTTCGGGACTTCTGTCTGCCTCTCCCCTTCAGGTTTCCTGTCTCCTCTCCCAGCTGGCACTTCCGACAGCAGGAATTTCGAGATATGGTACGCTCATACATTTTGTATTAGCTCTAGGGGCTCTTAAGCCTTCTGACTTCATGGGGTTACACAAACTAGCAACTGCTGTGGCCCAGGAATGCACCTGGAAGTAAGAGAAAAGGGAGGGGGGGAAGTGAGGGGCAAAATTAAATGCTTAGCAACAGGAATGCCACACTTCTGAAGAATTAACTAGCTATTCATTCAATCTGAAAGGGTTATTGCATTAAGAACTTACATTAGAATTAAGGGGGGGAAAAAAGCACTTGCTGGCAAAAGGCTGAGGATAAACCCAGCATTTCTTTATCACTGCCTAGGGAAAAGAAAAACCTTAATTACAATACTTGTCTTTGAATAATATTTCAGTCATAACAGCACATTTCTCAGATTCTGCATGATAAGAGCATTAATATTTATTCATTTTCTATGACCTTTAGATAATTCCTAAGGGTCCTATTTTGCTAGCGTTGATGGTTGCTCACTTTTTATGCTCCTTCTGTACACTGGCCCAAAGCTTGATCACTGTATATCAGCATCCTTCTTGTCTTTGGAAGCGTGTTCCTGTGAATGAGGTAAACAAAGGCTGGAGCCAACTTTGGCTTTTCTCAAGCCTCAAAACTGATCTTTGTCAAAGAGATCTTCTACCAGGGTAGACCCCGGTAGAAACCGGTGGGACTGGGAAAGTCTTGAAGCCATCCTTTTTACACTGTTTTTCCTTGTAGTCTCAAATGTTGGTCATCTGTTGATATTTAATTCCCTTCGTCAACTTTAATGCTCATCCTGTTTGCTCTGCACAGGATGCTGCTCTGGAGAGCACAGGAGTAAGACTATCTCCCTTTAATTTCACACATTTTACTTTCAAAAGCATGTATATTTGCACCTTTAACACATTAGAAATTCTTTCTACGCTCTAAAAACTGGTTAAAATACTTCAAATTTGTCATCTTGACCCAGTGACATTCAGACTGAAGGAGCTTGATGAGTTTTTCTAATTTGAACAATGGCTAGATGAGCATTTTTTGTCAATGTTAAGGTCTTCTTTTCAAAATGTTTGGGTTTTGTGAAAACAATAATATATCAAATTACAGAAATCTCTGTTGGTTTCCAGTTATGAAAATTGGGTACAGAAGCCTGAGTATTCAGTGGCACCTGGCTTGACAGAACTCATTTACAAATCATATTTGGGGCAAAATGACTTTTGTATGTGTGAGTCTGGGCTAGAAAAGATCACCATCCTCCAGGTAAACTGCAGGCGAAGGCAAATTTAAAGCCTTCTGCCTAATGTCTCTGTATGTCTTTGCAAGAAAACCCAGAATGCTCTAAATTTCTAAAAGTGCACATGAATGAGGCCACGTCTCCTTCCTTCTTTTGGCACGCCAAATACTGAACTCCTAATCATATTGTGCAGTCTTTGGGGATAAAAATACAATTCTGAGAGGAGTATAAATGCCCTTTATGCAAAGACAAGTCTCTTATCTGCAGTGATTTGGTGAATAGGCTCTGTGATGATATCTGAAACGCTGTGCTTCACCCACAGGAACTCTGCCTCCCACCTTTATTTTTTGGCTCAGTAATTTCAAGAACTTAGAGTGATAGTCAAGCAGAAGAATGCCAACATGGGACTTCTATTTATATATCAGAGGATCAGAGTCTCTTTTTCAACTAAACAATTTAGAAAAACAAAAGACACTATCTTTTGGTATGGTTGTATTTCTTTCATAAACAACGTCAGTAGATAAGGGCATATTTCTGTCCTCAGCTAAGGAGTATTTTATCATGAGAAGGTATCAAACTATTATCTAGTCATGCATTTGTCCCAGTGCAAAAAGCTTTTTGAAAGCTGAAAGAGAAAAATGCTACAACCTTAGTATTCAAAAGTCTTCTACTGACAATACAGGACAATAGTGACATTTTAAAAATAAATACTGTGCGGTGAGGTGGGTTTTTTTGGTAAATACAAAAGATACAAGTCTTAAGATTCAAATTAATTTTCCCTACATTTGCAAACCAGGAGGAATCCAGGCCAATCGCAATGATTTTAATCTGGAATATTCAATGAGGCAAGAAGAAAGGTTTTTTTGCTTAGAGCAGGCACTAGTTTTAACCCTGCTTTGGACTTTGCACATGACCTTGGATTTATAACCTGATCTCCAGCTATTCTTAATATTCACAGGAGCTGGAGTTTTTTCTTTCGAAACTAGAGCGGTCGCTATTTCCACATCCTTGGCACTAAATCGATCAAACCCATTTCCAAGACAGGAGTCCTAAATCCCTCCCAGAGCTCGAAGCCCTGATGCCTCAGAGCACTGAAATGATGGATCTCTTCCCAGGAGCAGATTAGTAGAGCGTGAAGACCACAAACACCTATCCAGTCGCCAGTGCCGTATCTGGAAATGAATTCAATATATTCGATTGTTTCAGAGCGTCTTATTTCACAAACAAAACACAAGATTCCTCCCTCCTACACATGAGAAACAATATTCTGGCTGACACAAACAAACACATTACACATATCACAGGTACAAATCTCACAGTATTTGTCTCACTGGCGATACTTGTCTCTTGGCTCCCCCAGTAGAAAAGCCCTGACAAGAACCAACCTCAGTGACCAGCGAAGTATGATATAACATTTGGACCGAGAGCAGACGTGCTTCACGTGTAGCTCAGCACACAGTGTGACCTTCTTTTTGATCACATGGAAATCTAAATTCCCAGCCCCCGTCGACGTTAAAGGGAGAGGAAACCCATGCACTGGCTTTCTCCTGGCTATCTTGATGAAACACAGCAACCTTGCCTAATATTGACTGCTATTTTATTTTTATTAGAGTAAAAGTAAATTGCAATAAGCACACAACACAGGGAATTAACAGAAAATTAAACAAGCTTTATGTATAAACCTGTAAAACCACTCTGAGGCAATTTGATTTCTTCATCAGGCAGGGGACTGTACACGCATTTCTTTATTTATTTTATTGAGTGCTCATGTTTCATTCCCAAGCAGGCCTGCACGTATTGATTCCATCTCATGTTCAGTGAAGTGTGTATGTGCAAATGTCTAATGGGAGCGAAGACCTGAAAGAGAAAATGGTCTTTTTTTGGCCAGACCACACACCCTTGGAGACTTGCCTGGCCCAAAGAGGATGTTATTGCACAACTGGCACAACCTTTTTTTTTGAAGCCTAGAGGGGAACTCGTGAAGCAACATTTGTGCACTGCAGCTGAGAAAACCTCTAATTTGTACTGCTTATCTCTGATCCATGCACAGCAGATCTGAGAGGACGATTTTGCCCTTAATTTGTTCCCTGGTGTCTACACATTTTGAGTGTATTAGATCAATGAACAATGCTACATTCCATATGTGCCACATCACGTAGACATAGCTAGGTAGACTGAAGATGAAGAGGCAGCCTCAACTTTGAACCTCCTGTTTGTAAAACAGCTTTAAACATTAGGCAGACGACTTTGTAAAGTGAATTAATTAGCAATAAAGACCAAAGGCACATTCTGTGGGAATAAACAACATAGATTTAGATCTTAGTTAAAACTTGGTGGATGTCGGCTAATAAGGAAGTCTGTGGAGTCTGTCAGGCTTTGCAAATCCTGCTTTTCTGAATCACAAAGTATTATTGCTCCTAGCAGAAAAGGCCTATATGAGGTTTGAGTCTGTGTGGCAGAGTGAGACCAATGGCTGCAAAATTCAGCATATTTAGCTTTCTGCAGGAAAGATATTTTTATAAGGTTGGGTTTTTTTGTTTGGTTTTTTTTTTTATTTAGCCAAGGGTTTCTCCAGGGAGGGCAAGAGGGCGTTAGCTCAAGAATTCACTTGATAGATTTCAGATCGGCAGCTAATCTGTCACTTCAAGGGGTGACAATGACAGGAGGGAAAGACTTCCTAATTTATTCATAAAATACTTTATCTGTCGATTCCATTTATTTAGTTCATTCTTCATAGGTAAAAGTATTGAAAAAAGGAAATTAATCCTGACCTTGGAGGTGAGAAGCAGAATGCTGATAACTCCAGCTCTGGGGGCATGAGTAGGCCAGGACTTTTTTCACCCAAGGGTGTGAAAAACATGATAGACTGATATTATCTTATGCATTTTACCCCTTGAGTTCTTGTTGATACCACAATACCACAGAGGCTTTACTGACTTATTAGCAGCACTTACTGGAAGTGTAGGGAGTCACACACCTTGTTTGCTATTTTGCATAGCACAGAAAAGCCTGCGGTACATTTTGTCTGTCTGTGCAATCATTGCCAGTGAACAGATTACATCATGTCAGAAATGCCAGAATTTTCTGAAGGAATTTTTCATGAAGCTTAAGAATTGACATATATTTTTCAGTGAGCTGCAGCTTCTTTTTAAGTCCAACGCAGCCTTGAAATAATTATTGCATGATTTGCTGGGCAAAGCATCTGAATAGCAAGAATTCATTGGCCAACCCCCAATATGATTTTCTGTCTTTGATGAGTGTTGAAAAAGCACTTAGAATTTAATTTCACTAGGACTTTGTCATGTCCTTAAATATTAGGTGATGCAACGTGCTATTTATGGAAGACAGGATGATTCCATAAAATTACATTTTGATTTCATAATGATAATATGGAAGACAGTTTTGTTGCTAAAAGTTAATTCCTCATAACAGAATAGAGTCCACTTATTCAACCACACTGAGGTACTATAACTTTCCTTTCCATTGAAGACTTTTTCACCAGCAAACC
This sequence comes from Scolopax mira, assembly GCA_004320125.1. NCBI lineage: Eukaryota > Metazoa > Chordata > Aves > Charadriiformes > Scolopacidae > Scolopax > Scolopax mira. The sequence continues at coordinate 116,517 of BJBW01005734.1, forward strand.
TCAGATGCAATTCTTAATATACATGTCAGGAACACTAAGTCCAAGCAAAGTAAAGTAAAGACAAGAGAACTTGATGACATCTGTCATCAGTTAGTAGAGTGAGCTTTATCAGGAACTGAGTATCTTATTTTGATCTACTCTTCTGAGGTGGTAGATACCCCACCTCGGGGTATACGGCTGGAAACATTCAAGGTCGGATTGGACAGGGTTCTGAGCAACCTGGTCTAGATGAAGATGTCCCTGCCCATGGCAGGAGTGGTTGGAGTAGACGACCTGTAAAAATCCCTTCCAACCTGAACTATTCTGTGATTCTGTGCTTCACAAGATCCTTCTTTGCTTCAGCTGGTCTTTACAGACAGTCCCAGCCTTTCTGTTCCAGATTTCAGTCTTCAAAGATCATATGGTTTGTGATGATGAAGCGTATAAAGTTAGGACCATATTAAATTTTTTACAGCTACATCAAACCTTATTATAAGGGAAATCTTCAGAAAAACAGACCTCTAAAAAGACCCTAAAGTATGTTTTTCAAAGGCATATTATTTGACCAAGGTTGAGTTTGTTTTGCTGGATCTTTTTCACAGTTCTGTGACAAGTATATCTTTATATGAGATATTGCTTTCTTGCCAGGTGTCACAACTTTGTACCAAAGAAGGGAAATATTAACATTTCTCACATGATGGCTGTGAAAATGGACATAACAGTATCTCTTTCCTTAATCTTGTTCTCGGAATAGCAAACAAGTTTTAGCTAACCTACTTGGCAAAAAAAAAATGGAAAAGGAGAGCAGGCAGAGGCATGTGTTTATTGTGAAAAACATAGGTTTAATTTTTAAAATGTAGCAAAAAGCCATAGCACCAGCAAACAGAGAGAGACCATAAAAAGGAAAGGCTGTCACTGTGTGAATTTCAGAAAAAATCTTCAGTTGTGGCACTCTCTGCATATAAAGCAATCTCTCTCAAGAAATATAGGGATGTAAAGTAGCAGTATGTTGCGTGGCTGGTTCAGCTTGGTAGCACCAGGGACAAAGCTATAGTTTTCTGTGGTTGCTTTACATCTTTCTTGTGTGGCTTTCAGTTTTCCTCCTACAGAAGAGCAAAACAGAGAGAACAGTGTACAAATGAAACTCATTCCAGTCCAGAGTTGGGATGCAGCTGAAGTGCAGAGCAGGACCTGCTCTGGAAAAGCTGGGATCTTTTCCCTGATCCCACAGTTTAGCCTGGAGCAGAAATTCTATGTGTACTAACCATCATAATTAGACCTCAGAGCTCTCCAGCCTCTTGGTTGCTTTTTCTTCATCCACCATTGCTCAGATCAAGTTTTTCAAGTCTGATTCCTCAATCTAGTATTTTTCTCTAATTATTTGCCTTGAGCCCACAGTATCTGAAATTGCTACATAGCCTCCAGCTCAAGTATTTGTCAGACCCAGGACTGTAATATCTAAAACATATGGGAGCAAACACACTCAATACTGTCAACATGACTTACACTCAGTAAGCTCAGCACACCAAGGTAGTGCCAACCAAGGGACTGAAAGTTGACAATATTTATACCAAGGTTTAAAAAAAAATATGCTTAAAAAGGATGCAAAGAAATGTATATTTAAATTTAAGTAATGATTTAGATATTGATTCATCTATTCAGTTACGTATGAATATATCTTTGGCAGTTGTTTACGAGAATCTTGGTGAAAGTTTTGTTTTTGCATTAGCTGAATGACCACGGTGACCAACAGCAAATGTCTGGAGAGAGAAGGGAGAAATACAAAGGACAGAGAGTGAATTTTCCTCACCTATGTAGACAGTAAAACTTATAGTGAAAACCCAACATCTGGGCTGCTCACCAGACTTCCCTCACAGCAGCAAAATTATCAGCAGGATTATTTTTTCACTGCTTTTGTCCTTGGTTTTTCAGAAACAAATGGATGTGAGTTCCAGCTGTACCACCTCTCTTCTACCTCTCCTCTTTACAAAGCATATGGCAGCAGAGAACTCCATCTGAGAAGTTTGCATCTTCCCTTCCACATGTGACACCAATCAGAGTTAGGATTTATCTACTTTTAAAATGGTTATGATTTATCTATTTTGCAGCTCTTCAGCATCAACTTTTTTGCATAAATAACACTTAGACCTAGCCACATACCTCTCTTGACTGTTGCCAGGGATTGCTAGAGGGAAGCATCTTTTTTTCAGAATAAAGGAAGAAGTGGTAGCTTGTGCTTTCTCAGGGTTTCTTCCTAGACATTTCTGTTCCTCTCGGGTGACTGGATCCCTGTGAAGGCCTGAGAAAAGAGTAGCACAATTCAGAAAATGAAAGCAAGGGAAAATAAATGCAATCTGTAATTTCAGATTGACTGAAAGATATAAGGCAAAAGAAGAGTCAGGATCTGTTTTGTCCCCATCTACAGCTCCTTGGCTGTAAGACAGTTCAGAGAAGGAAGATTCTGGGAATGGTGATAAGACTTGGGCTGCACATAGAAAGTGGATGACTCTCAGACTGTAAGATGGACGTAAAATCATGGTGATTTCCAGGTACTGAAGAGCTGCATCAGATGTCCTACTTTGCTTTTTAACTTTCTTTGCTCCTGCTTGCCACAGAAACTTCATGTTTAAAAATACAGGTTAACCCAAGTCACAAATTGAGTCATAAAGTAATGGCAGCCAATTCTTTGTATTGACTCATCCTAAGAGTTGATGCCTTTACGTTGACTGTGTTAATCTTTGACCACTTTAGAAATATGCTATTAAATTTACCTTACTGATAAATGCAAAATACTTGCCATGATGTGGGAGTGGGTCTAAGAAATTGAATAATAAATTCTATAATGAGAGATTAATGTCTTCATTAAACACACAAAGAATGGATAATTCTGATTTTCATTTTCTTTTTTGGGGAGCTGTGTGATTGTGACAAAGATATATGAATTTTAAAAAATAATTTGTATTGTAATATTAGTTAAAGAAAACCCCATTCAATCTTGCTTTAAAAATCAGAGTATTTCACCACTTATATTTATATTCATTGAATTCCAGGGTTAAATTTCAGAAACAGTAGGATGCTCACTTTGATCCTAAGATTAGAAAAATGTCCACTCTCATTTTCCCCAGCACTGAATTGAACAGAAAATGCTGTCTGAAAATTCAGTTGGCTTTTTTTCAGCCAAAATTTCTTAAGCATGTCCGTTCATTGTAGAGCTGAGGAAATGCAGAGAGGATGAAGAGTGCTGAGGATTTTTTTTCTATGTCTGAAAAGCATTTTTATCATTTCCCTTTGAAGTCTCTGCAAGTTATATAGTGTTTGTGTTAACTTGCTATATGCAAAGAGAAACTGATTTATCCTCCCAGGAGCCATTTTAAACATCAGAGAAAGTGAAGAGCAGGAATGAAATCCACCTAACTAAACAAAGCTCTGCACAGAAAGTGCAGCCATTCTCTGCAAAAGAGTCCTCCTATCCAAATTCAGCTCATAAATAAGTTTCTTTTTGGCTTATAACCAATAGATTTCAGAGTAGCATCCATGAGGTAAAAAAAAAACAAACAAAAAATTAATGTAGAAACTACAGGTATAAACTGTATTTATAGCATCTTTCATGATGGCTGCTTAGAAACAGAAGTTCAGTGGAAATTAATACCTCTCTCATCTCTGCCTTATTACAAGTTTATTTTAGGATTTCTTAGGTTTTTTGTTGTCCCTGAAAACAGGGAAAGAATAATTGTGTCTATGGATTTAGTTTTTGACACTCAAAAAGTCTTAAAAGTCCTGACCTTCTGTGTTTGATTTCCTGATGATATATGACACATATGCTTGCCTAATTTAGCGCTTATTAAAGGAATAATGTTAATGGTTAAGGAGTATGAAGCCTTAATTAGATTTTAGAAGCAGATAACCACTGTAGCAAAGAGCACCCTATTCTGTATTTACTATAAACATACCAGAATGTCATCTTTAGTCAGAAAACTAAAGTCAATCCAGAAGCTGCAACAAGTTGTTAAAAAATAACCTGTTCTATGCCATTTAAAAAAAATGGTATTTCACTTTATTGCCAGGTGGGGGGTTACTTTTTATTGAGACTCAAAAATGAATTATTATGGGAGATTTTAGGTGGAAAAGAACCAAATAAGAGAGACGCTCAGGATCAATTCAGCATTATTTGGAATCACTTCTCAATTTGAGCTCCTGTGCCTATATTAAAAAGGTTGCAGTAGTTTATGTGTCTATTTCAGAGTTAGAGTTGGTGGAATGATGCAAGAAATACATTTGCAATATAGTCACAAATGAATGACCATAGATGTGTTGCTATTCTTGCCACCATGACAGAAGATATTTCAAAATATTTGTAGCCCAGTATTCACAGTATTCAAAACATTGTCTGTGAATCACCAATATTCTCCAAATTTGTACCTGAAATACATTGTTCATTACTCACTGTTCATTATTTGTTAGTCATAACTCATTATCTTTTGTTAAAGTTTCAGTCAGCTAATCAAGAAGCATAAAATATACTGTGTGACCAATAACATCCCACAAATAATGATTAATCAAAATGAACAGTTCATGGACAGTACAGTGACTAAAAATCATTCAGCTGAACCAGTTATCAAAGACATACAATGCTAATGTATTGACACAAATCAAGAGTGGTTTGTGAATGAGTCATCAACCAAAAGCCAATTTAATTTGGGGGTCCTAATGGCACGAGTAAATGAGTGTTTTGACAGAAAATACTAAGTTTAAGTGTTCCATTCCCCTTCTTTAAATACTATTTTGGTATGCCTTATCAGAGTGAGCTGGGCAATTGCAGTTGACTGTAGATTTGCCACTGTTCTTCAGTGTGAGAAGGATTAGAGTAATAGAATCATAGAATCTTCTAGGTTAAAAGGGACCTTCAAGATCATCTTGTCCAACCATCAACCTAACTCTGACAAAAATAAACACACACACAGCAAACAAAATGCAACACCATCACTAAACCATGTCCCCCAGCACCATGTCAACCTGTCTTTTGAACACCTCCTGGGATGGTGCCTCAACCACCACCCTGGGCAGCCCATTCCAATGTGCAATAACCCTTTCAGTGAAAAATTTTTTTCCTAATATCCAGCCTGAACCTCCTCTGGCATAACTCAAGGCCATTTCCTCTAGTCCTGTTGCATGTGACTTGGGAGAAGAGACCAACCGCCCCTGGCTACAGCCTCCTTTCAGGGAGTTGTAGAGAGCAATAAGGTCTCTTCTCAGCCTCCTTTTCTTTAAGTGGAATAACCCTAGTTCCCTCAGCCTCTCCTCACAGGACTTGTGCTCCAGACCCCTCACCATCTTTGTTGCTCTTTTCTGGACCCGCTCCAACACCTCAAAGGTTTTTTTTGTGGTAATGGGCGCAAAACTGAACACAGTACTTGAGGTGGGGCCTCACCAGTGCTCAGTACAGGATTAGCTCCTATATGTGTTTTATTGAGACTGCTTAAAAGTTAATGTTTCCTTAGCTTGTTTTCTCTGTACCTTTTCATTCCCACGGATCTCAGCCTGGGTCTCACTTACCTTTTGGCATTTTTTGTATTGTTTTAGCACAAACACAATTTCATTCATTGAATGGTGCAAATAGGCATTTCTGGGATTGAGAATCTGAGGCTATACTGCAGTTCTAGTCACATACTTAAATTGACCATTTTTTATGAATTTAAAATAAAGGATAATTTTATTATCCTTTAAATATATTTCAAAACTCTACCTCTTGGCATTTTGAGAGACCAAAATTCCTGGAGTTGGTGGAGATCCATTACATGATGCATTAAGATAATGAATGGATTATCTACTCAAAATTAGGCTCCAGTAACTAACTCATGACCAAATTAAGTGATACATCTGAAAATAAAGAGGTCAAATAGATATTCTGAAAAGAATGAGGAAGACATAAAGACACATGGTTTAACTTGGAGCTCTCTAAGATATTACCATGATCTCTGAATTACATGGCTTTTAGGGATCCAGTTTAAAATTTAATGTAATTCCATTTATTAAAAATGACAGTGGGAAGACAGTTTCAACCAATTATATTATTTATTTTTTTTTCCTGAGTAAGCTGATCATGGTGCAATGTGCAATCCCTTTTCTAGACCATCTACACTGAGATGTCCTGAGATTCTATTTTCAACTGGTAAACCCAGAGATGACTCACTGAAGCAGCCAGATCTAATTAACTCTATTGCTGGAGTAGGAAAAGCCAAGAGCTTTTAGCGTTGTCTAAACAGATTGTGTCATTATTTACCTGGAGACAGCATTCTTATTTTGGGGTCATATCTAGAGATCTGTAGGGATAAGAGACCATAAACATAATAAAATTTTGGGCCAGAGGAGGAGAAAGTCTGCTGTCACCATTGCATGATGTCTACAAATATCCTGCTGCAAAGCTTTCTGTTTTACATGTGAATATAGAGCATCATTGTCATACCTTATATGAACACACAATTTCTGCAATAATTCCTTAGAGATATTTTTGCAGTACAATACTAATGTTTTTAAGTAGCTTCTTGGAACTTCAAGGTAAAACAAAACAGCAACATACTAATTTATAGCTCTAAGCCATATATATAGTGCATGTTACACTGCATTTGCAGTGCAATTATTACCCTTTAAAGAATAAATAAGGACAGTAAACTGTCAATGCACTTGGTACCTAAATCTGAAAAAAAAAATTAGTAATCCTTGGTGTGGATGTATACTTGTCAAATTGAGTCAGAATAACTGGTCTAACGGACAGCTCTTTCCCATATGGGTTGGAGAAGGTGTTGATTCTGCAATGTAATTCCCCTCAATTTTTCCCTCTTTCTGAGCTATACTGCCATCGCACAGAGCTATTTGTTGGAGAAATTGCCATCTTTTCCCATTAAAGGAAAATGCTTATCCTCCTAGCTTTCCTAATTCCATGTAGCAGATGATACCATGTATATAAGAGAGTTCAAAGTGACCTTTTGGCCATGATTTTGATGATTTTTATTGAGAAATGCTTTATACACATACATCTTTTAATGCAACACAAATGTTCCTATATATACAAGAAAAAACTCTTAGAAGCTATGGCATGTTGGTGATTTGAATTCTTTGATTCATATGGCAATTAGTTTTGAAGATTATCTACAAATGTCCTGCTTCTGATATTTTGCATGTCTTTTGTTTCACTAAGTGTTTCTGTCCATGTTTTCACATGAAAATAGTGCAACAAGACTGGAAAAAAAGCCCGTGAAATAGGATGAATTTTTTAACATAATATTAACAGCTTCTACCACTTAATTGTCTAACAATGCAGAGGTGAATAAAACCAGCAAGAGTGGAAAAAACCTACACAGTTTATGATGAGAAAAGCCATGAACATAGGCTTGCAGAGGAAATGAATACCTAATCTTCATACATGGGGGCACTTCCTCGTTATATGGTAAAACATAAATTTTAGGGATGTGCAAAAACTCCCCTGCAATTCTCTGAACTCATATTGATGCTCCAAGCAAAATTTGAAATGCTGTCACTACATATGGGTTAACTGTGCCTGAAGGGATAAACTCAGACATTTAGAATAAGAATTTTCCCCATAAAGAGTGGTACAATCTGGTGACTTCAGAGCTTGTGCTGGTTAGCTCCAGATAAATGAGAAAGTCCTTTTAAATCAGTGAAATGGCATCATTTACACACCCTGTCACTGAGATCAGGCCAAGGAAAGTGCTATGAAATGTAAATAGCTCGCCCTTGGTTCTGTCTTTATGATATTTATTGCTCGGTGTTTTCAACTCACAAGCGTGAAGAGATCTCAGCCACTGAAGAGATTCTCGTCGCTGCTGCAGTGGGTTTGTCCTTTCACCGTTTCTGTTGTAAGTTAGTGGGAACTCTGGAGTGTGCAAGCGCTGAAATACGGGTATCTGTACATTTTCAGCAGCAGGGAGAGGTTGAAGGTGGTTGTCTCCTTTGCTAGATAAAGAGTAGATGTTTGTTTGTTATGCCACACGGTATAAACCAGCACCTTCAGGAGCTGGGCATGTTCCAAAAGGCCAGGGAAATCTGCTGCTTGACCCATTCTGCTTTTTTCCACGAGACACACGTACAAAGAAACATGTTTGCCTAAACTGAGAAATAAGGGAAATAAGGTCTGCTGCCAGTTCCGAAGCAGGCACTAAAGGTTTCTCATGGTGGGATCTAACTGTGACCTCTGCAGAGGTTTGCAGAGATTTGTACTGGGTGTGACTGTGCAGAAGTCAACCCCTGTGACTCCAAAGAAGCCCAAATAAAACAGATAGCAGCAAGGAATACATCTTGGTGTTAAGATTTCTGAATATTGGTAATCCAGCATTTATGGTTCAGAGCTGGAGCTGGAATGTTTTCTACTTACTCGTGACTTGTGACTTGTCTCTTTGGAACTGATTTCTCTGCCAATTGCTCTGCAAAAAAAAGAAAAAAATTATATATATAACTATATACATATATATATATATATATATATCTCAATAAGACTTCCAGGGATATTACCCCAGTATAAACTTTGCATCTAGGATCAAACTGAGCTCACAAAAAATGGATCCAGAAGCATATATGCCAATGTCTTATACAGATATTGAGAGCAGTAATAAAATTGAGTTTTCTCAGTTTAGAAATTATGACCAACAGATATATACATGGAACATTTACAGTTATGCTATTTTTTTTTTTTAATGCCATTAAAGAACAAGATAGCATGAGGACTATTCTATAGCACTTCTGATAGTGTTAATGTCTAGCTGGATTAATTTGGTCATTACATTAATTTTTCCTATTGCTTATCACAGATCAGAATTTTCTAACTTGTTAGGACAGCATATTGTTATTTAGCAAACTACACAAGCAGCATGGTTTTTTAGAACATGAAATTTGTTTCAAAGTCTTGAAGAATATGAGTGGTTTGAGTACCAGCCGGAACTGATTACAGGAATCTTTGGCATCATTGTGTTAGAAGTATCTGAGGATTTATGGAATTACACAGGAAAGCCTAAAAAAGGAGTAAATGGCATTTCTGTTGTACATTGAACTCGTAGGATAGTTGCAGCTAAATGCAGGTAAACAAAGTTTATCTATTTCTAAATTGGATTAGGCCTGTGAAAATAAACATGTGGATTTATCCACTCGAGTGCCATGTAAGTGAATTTACCTGTTACAGTGATGTCAAGGATCAAGCTTTCAGAAGATGTGACACTTGCACAACACCATTACTAGATGGTAAACAGAGCCATAAAAGTCAAGGTTAAGAATGGAGTATCTAAAACACCAAAAAAATATTTAAAATCTCTGTCCACTTTCAGTTGCTGGGCATTGATATTCATTTCTTTCTGGTCCTTTGGATATTGAAAGAGTTCACTTATAGAAATCTGTATTTTTAGTAATAAAATCCTAAAACATTGCTGTAAGGAAAATCTCTGGAAGTTTTTTACCCTTCCATTGACACTTTGTGAGTAAAAATTGAATTTCTAACTGTGCACAGAACTTTCTGGCACTGTTGTCAATGATAGACCAGTCCTGTTAATATACAGGTGGTTTAGAACTTAATTCAAATATATTTTCCATTTTAAAGTTGTAATGGCTAAGTACAGCTGCTCACTTAGAAATTATCTGTTAGTTGGGTATTTTTCAATAGCTTAATCATCATTTGATTGTTTCAGTTTGTATTGCAGGCAGTTCACCTGCACTTCCTCTAAACTTAAATGCTTCCTGTTTACATATCATAAAATATAGAAAGATGATAATATTTAGAAAACAAAGAAAAAAATGAAAGCTGTGTTCAAACGCATTATTTATATAATTATCCTATAATTAAAGTAATTATAGTTTGTGGTAAAAAATAGTCTTTATTTTTGTTTGCGGGTTTCTTGAGGGGTGTTTACTGATCATCACAGAGAAGCTATATGAAAAATGACTGGAGATGTTCTCACTTCTGCAAAAGATTTAAGTTGTGTAGAACATGTTCTTCATGAAACAGCTATTCATCTTTACAGTCCATTAATTGATAGGACTGCATGAAAGGCAGTTAGACTGATGCTCAAAGATATTTGTGAGCTTTTAGAATCTTAACCACAGCCACATTTACTCTGGATATGAATTTTCTGAATAAGAAAGGATTTCTAACATATAGTGTAGCAAGCAGAAAAAATGGTGTAAATGAAGGATTTCTTGCCTTGTGGTATTTTTGAACTTCTAGATTTAATTTGTTCTTCTTTTTAGAACCAGAAAAGCTGGAAACATTTAAAGTGAAGTTTAATTGTTCGTGAAGCTACTTGAATCCAGGAGCTGTAGTTTTCAAACAGACCCACTGACTATCAAAAAAGCTGAGCTGAGACCTAGAACATGAGGCTGTTACTCAGGAAGCCAACCCAAATAACTTTTTTTTTTCTTTCACTGGTAGATAATTCATCACTGGCAGCAGAATGAGAGGAGAACAGGCCTGGGAAGCATCACAGAGTACTTCTACCATGGAGGCGTGCTTGGTCTGCAGCAGAGTTACTCAGCATCATGTCTTGCCTTCTCCACAGACACCCTGCGGACAGACACCCTGCAGACAGACACCTTGGACTATGGGGAGAAGATGGAGGCCCCTCCTGCTGTATGAGCCTGGATAGGGCTTTCTCACAAAGCCATCCTGCATTTTTAATCCTGGATTTATTCTTTTTCACTTCACAAGACATGTTTTACTCCTTCGTAGAACTCCGCAACAACAATGGTTTTGATTAAACTAATCCAAGAAACGAGTCACATACTTCAAATAACATATATATGGGACATATTCAACAAGAAATACTAGTCAGCTACTACAACTGCTTGATTACATTCATGTAAATATCGATATGTGCACAGTCAATATCTGCTAGGACTGTCGAAAAATAGGAAAACTGTAACTGTCATAACATGCCTTGTGTCTTATTGTACAGCTAAAGGGAAGTGTGTATTGACTCCCTCTCCAGAGAAAATGATCTATTTATTATTTGAAATGAGCCATATAAAAGAACAAGATGGATATTTCTACAATGATAATAGGCAAAGTAGAACTTGTTTGGAATTTTGTTCTTTCTTCTTTAAATATGCCTGTTTCTCTGAGGGACATCTTGAGGCTCTAAAATATTTGCAAGAATTCCTTCTGTGTAAAGTGCACAACATTTACCGGAATGAATTTGGTTTTTGGAGACTTATGAGTTATAGACCTTGCTTTGGCCCTTTGGTCGTGGTCCCCATGCATCTCTTGACGTGTCTTCCATAGTCTGCAAATGGAGAGAGAATAAACTGTCTGTGAGCAGCCAATGGCTCCTTACCCATCCGTTTGTGAAGCATGGATAAATAGTTTGCTTTTAATTTATGACAGCAAACTTGTTGCCTTTAATACCCCAGAACATCTGTACAAATTACCTGGCTATTCCTGTTCTGACATGTCACCAGTTCTTGGTGAATTAAGTCTAGCTGACCTTATGCAAAGTGTCAGATATCAAGATCTCTGCAACTTTGAAGGCTAAAGCAGCTTTCCAAGACCACCTGTTTAGCATCTGAGGAATAAATGATGTAAAATGAGAGATCTGAGTCAGCAGATGTTCTCACAAAGTATTGAGGCAAGTTAAGAAGAGGCTTGGGCATACAGTGCTGGAATCACCCCAGAGCTTAGGTTATCTGGGTCTATCATTACAGCAGTTTTACCTCCCCTATTAATCAAATGTTTATAACAAAACATTTTTATATAAATAATTGCTTTGTAAAAAAAATCAATTACCCCAAAATTTCTCAAGTATTTATAAATAGTTTAAATAACATGGCAATAATTAGGGAAATTTTATAGCCTTATAGGAAGAGACTAAATGAGACCTCATGAGTTTTTGCACTCAATACTCTGACATATGAGAAGACTAACTTTGCTAAGCCTGGTCTCTCCCTAAAACTGCAGCCTCCTTGGGCAGTCAGTTCCATAACTAACCCGGCTCTTAAAATGTTTCCCTAGAATTGAAAATAAATCTTCCTTTCAAGTTAGGCTTAACAAAAATCCATAAAATAAGTCAGAAAGAATTTTTCCAGTATTCCCAGGTATCCTTTTACCACCACGCTGGCACTTCATAACAGTTTAAAAAAATTATATTCTTAAGGATAACAGATCACTTTTGGGGCAGTGAAATTTCAGAATAGATAGTCCATCTGTCTTATTGCTTTAAAGAGATACTTTTATGATTAAAATTATTATTAACCAGAGAAGCCCAGACTGGCAGTTGTGTCAGGCTGACAATTTACATCTTCAGCAGAGGATTTAGGAAAAAAAACCCACACTGTTTTGACATATTTCTTTCACTTTGTCTTTTTATTCATTTTTACGGATCCTTTGTTTTAATTTTGACATTCTGGAGGAGGTTTAAGATGCAAGTTCTTAAAATGTTTATTTTGTTGTTGTCACAGGGTTATCTCAGAAAACACAGAAAATCTGATTACAGACACACTGTAACCTTTGTTCTATTTTAATGTTAAGAACACTTTAATGACAATTTGTTTTACAGTCAGGGATCGCTCTTCCACTTTTCCTAAGAGTTCACCAGGTAACAGAAATGGTTTTTTTTTTACAAAAAAGGTCATGTGTTGTAACAGGTACTAATACACAAAGGAACATCAACATGTTGGTTTGCTCATGACTAGAATAGTAACACCTTTTCATTTCAACTTTCTTAAACTAATAAGATGGCAGATTAACATCTTAAGTGTATTTGGAACATGATGAAAGAGATGAAAATAGAATAATAAGAGGAGGGATGCTATGAGGGACCCTAAAATCTATCAGTTTAGGAGGAGCTAAGTCCTTTGTGCAGGCATTGGGATTTTTCCAATTTAAGATTCTGGCAGCAGCTCCAGGCAGTGTATCTGCTGGTTTTGGACTTGTCCTGGTTAATGAAGTGGCAGTCACTTTCTGTTGTAACTGTTCCTTATTAAGCAAAACCATTATCTGCATAATAAAATTATCTGTCAATGAGAGTTGAGTCTGCTTTTTATTCAGCTTGCAGTGGTGCCTGCATTTCATGCAGCACTTCTGAACTTTCCAACGCATGCTGCTGCAGTGTGTCCCAAATCACAGCAGGCACAGTGAGGAGGGTTTGCCCTGGGTTTGGAACTGAAGCACATGCTGAAAGCACAGATACTCTGGGAGGCACTAAAAAGTAGGCTTTCAAAAAAAACCCCATGAATACAAGTGTATCTGTTATTCTGTAACTTCCAAATCAGTGTTTATCTGTAATTAAAATAAAATAAAATAATTTAAAAAAAAATCTCCAATTGTAATAACATTCAAGTTGAGTTTTTCAAAGCACATACTCAGGCTGAACAATTCTTAGTTACAAAAAATTTCAAATATTCTACTATGAATTTTTAATAGTGGAGTGTATTGCTGCCTTCAGGTTTCTGTACGATCACTCTTTTGTTAGCCACTGAGTTTTCTGGTTTTTTTCTCACTCTTTACCATAGCTTCCCTTACTCCTTCTCCAATGAAAACCAAGCTCAGGTAGATGGAGACTGATTAAAAACGACAACATTTCAAAACGACTCACCTTTACTCTGTACTCTGTAAGCTCTTCAGTTACTGGCAAAATTTCCAGCTGTGCTCATGAGAACTGAGTTTTGCCAACACAAGATATTTTGAATACATATTTCATTCCATCCCCCACCCCATACTTTTGCTTGCATTTGATTTCCCATTTTTTTCTCAGGTTCCTTTTTGCATTATTTGGCAGTCCTGTATGACAGCATCTGATAAAATTATTCTTTTAATTTTTACACAATTTTTTTTTTGTGACTATAGAGCATATGTATGTCTGTCTCAGGAGACTGGTTATGGCTCAGGCAAACAAATATGGTAGTCAAGAGTTTCCCCTTTGAGATATTCCATGGATCAAGGAGCAGATTCATATTATGTGAGTAAAATTATCTGACTGTATTGAATGCATAGATGTGCTTTAATATTTGATTAATTACAAAATAATGGAGAAAAATCCAAGAACTTCCTTGAAGACTTTAATTTCTAGCCATGATGATTTTGAGCTGAATAGGGAATATTTCTCACTATTTGCAGATTGTAATCACCATATTGACATAGCATGAGATTCCCATGCTACTGCCATTGATCTCCATAGAAAAAAACACCTCATACTAGGTAAAAAACTTCCCGTTTTCAGCAAAGTCATAGTTTTCTTATTTATGTACAGAATTTTATACACTAGGTTTTATAAATTCTACAGCAACGGAAAATATTTTTGTGTGTTCTTTATCAAAGGTGTCTCGGGCCTTTGTAGGCCAATAAAGGTGTCAATGAAACAAGAATTATCCTCAGACAACAAAAATCCTTCTTACTCATGTCTATTTCACACTGAAGATCCAAATCTTATAATCTAAGAGCAAAAAAGTTATTTTAAGACCCCTCCAAAGACTTAAGACTTTTGAGTAGTACATAAAAGATAATCCACACTTTAAAAAATGTCTCAAATTACATCTCCTTGATATATGGTGTGGAATTTGTGTGGATGATTTGTTTCTACTTTGCACTGAGATGATTATTCAAAGACCTTGTTTCTTCTTCAGAAAAGCCCTAATTTTAAGCCATTATAACTTCTTAACTCCTGTTCAGAGGAGTTACTTCTGACCTCCATAAATTTGTGCCCAGAGAAACAGAGTTCAGCCTGAAGCTTTGAAATACTGATATGAAGAGAAACTTCAACAAGATATGCAATAGTAGTAAGATATCTATCTTTTTAACCACGAAACAGTCTTTGGTTATTTCCAGAACAGAACAGCACAGATCAGAATCTTTGTGCACTGTTTTGAAACCACTTTTTCCAATGATTTCTTTTTTATTCTGCTCAGTCTTTGTAAGTGTTTAAACGAACTCATTCCTAAATTGAAATTCATAAGAAAATATTCAATATTTTTTTTTTATTTCCCCTAAATCCCTGGATTTTTAGTGGATTTTTTAAATTATTATTCCTTTTGGGCAATCAACACAACATTTGAAACCATATGAAATTCAAAAGAACCTTGTCACCAGAAAAATGTGTCAAAATTATTGTCACTGTAATTACAAACATAAGTTCAAGAAAGTGCTTTAGGCTGCTTTTCACCTGCTGCTTCTTCTCTTATGTCTTCACCACCACCTCAAACCTTGGGGGAAATAGAAGTCACCAGAGCTAAAGTTACCAGCAACTGCCATATTTCCATAAAGAAATCATTGAAAATATGAAGAACAATATTTATAAAAGTCATCTTATTTCATTAATTTCTTAAGAAGATACTCAGAAAGAAAAAACTTCTTTTTTTCTTAAGGAAGTTTGGTCGAGTCAGGATGAGCTATGGTTTGAGCATCAGGAAGTCACACTTACCACTGATTTGCCACATCATTTGGGAATACTCTCTTTGTCTCAGCACAATTATTTTCCTGATGGAAGGAGAGACCTAATATTTATCAACTTGAGAAATGGGAGGTTGTGCTAACTGCACACTGATTTAACAATAAGAAGTTCTTTGCTGCCTAAAGTACTATAGTTAAAAGTTTTATGAATGATATTATCATTACCCTTTTTTGTTACTGTTAAATAATAGTTTTTACCTTACCATTACTAATATATATATTTTCTAAAGCTAAAGCAAAACATTTCTTACAGAAGTTGGCTTTAAAATGTGCACTGTGGTGCACATGAAATTACAAATAGTTAATCTTCTGGGGAAAAAAAATCCCTATTCTATTAAAAACAAATTAAATGAGAATAAACAACTAACATTTCCCTTAAAAGGAGCAATTATATATTTGTATAATTATGCAAACACTTAAAGATAGTCTGCTTTGTAGAAAAATAACAAGGAATTTCTGAATGTATAAACTAAACTGATCTTAACTTTAAGAGCAGAAACCTTGGTAAAAGGGAATTTTTAGGTCTCACCTGAAAACTGAAGTCCTTTGTCATGAATTATGAAGCAAGTCTGCCTACACATTTTTCAAGGTATTACTGTGATTTATTTATGTTATTGTATGTTCCAAAATGTCTTTTTCATACAACATTTTAAAAAAACAGAAACTTTTTTTTTTCTCCATTATAGGAATTAGCCCATGGCAACAATTTCATATTGTGATGTGGTAGTTTTTCAAGAAATAAAAGACATTGGATGTTCATATGGCAAAGAGACTATCAAGAATTAAAATATGAAGAAGTAGAAAAGTTTTAAGGATGACACTGAAGCCATAATTGCTAATAATTGTCTCAGACAATATGTGACTGATGTCTACGTTTTTCTGTAGCATCTGCAGGGGTCACGCAAGCGGACAGATACAGAATGAAAATACTTATAGTAAACAGATTAATAAACCACGTCAGGTCTACCATGACAGTAAATATTTCAAGGGTTTGAAATGCTGTTTATTCCTTCCTACACATTTAGTCTCATACCCCTGTCCCCTTTACTTGAGTAGCACTACTTGTATTCTTGGAGGGACACATGTATGTAAACATATCTATGAAAAGCTTGAGTATTTTTTCCTAGAGAAGTTAATGAAGTTGATGTCATGTGTCCCACTCTCTTTGAAGATGCTGATGTGATGGGTGGAGGTGTCTTGTTTTCTTCTTGGGAGAGGAATATGAGTTGGAAACAGGAAAAGGAATAAGAAACACTAGATATCTGTAAGATCAATTTAGTAATTATGGGTTTAACCTGAAAAACACAGGTCGTTTGGACAATTCAGAAGGGTCTATATTTACAAGACATCATCTCTGAACAAATATAAGTAATGAAAATTTCAAGGCCGGATCTCTCAGTGTGGTGCACTAGAGGTGCAAAAAAAAATTCCATTAGCTACTAACAGGATTTGTGCCTTTGTGTCTCATGCACCACTTTGAAAATTCACTCTCACTCATCTGGAAGCAAGGTAATATGCCAGGCATTCAAGATTACATTATTAGAATACAGACAAGAAGCTTAATCAGCTACTGCATACAAAGCATTAAATGCATAAAGAATTGCTTATGGTTAAATATTTAGTTTCAAGCTTGGATATTTCCACTGGACCTTCTTATATGGGAATGTTTAATCCAATAAATTGGTGTATCTTTATTAATTTGTAATTCAGGTTTACAGTTGGAAATTGCTTCCAATCTCAAAACAACAAAGTTATCTAAAGATCAAAGAATTCCAAGAAACCTTACTCATAAAATGTGAACAGTTCCATTATATTAAAAAAAACCCCAAACAACAAAACACACATATACAGGTGAAAACTGTGTATCTACACATTCTGTTCCAAGAGTGTATTATGTTAATAGTAGTCCAGATAAGTCTACATATTTTTAAATTTGAATTTCATTCACATCATCAGATTTTTATTGTGATGGAAATGCTTTGGGTGTCTCTTAAAAGGTTTTGGAAGAACAAATCAGTGAAATACACAATTTACACTAAAATTTTTTCCTAAACTTGAGTGTACTGCTAACAGTAGAAATAGTTCCTATTTTTTGTCAAATATCATGAAAAGAAATTGGAACATGCTGAGCAGGTCCAGAGGAATATGATGGGTGGGGACTGTCATACCACATTCAATCCATGAATTACAATGACTGACTCAAGTCAAAACAATTTATGCCAAGTCTGCTACTTATATACTTCTTTTGGAGGAAGAAGTATATATATATACTCCAAAACTTCTACCAGGTCTTTTAGTTTTGAAGAACGTACATGGATAGGCAGATGTATGAACTAAATTAACTAAATTAAAGACATAAAAGATCTTGACTATAAAAATGTGTAAGAATATTTCTTTGAGCACTTTTTCTGTTTTCCAGTGGCAAGCTCTTTTCCCCAGTCTTACAAAAAGTGTCACATAGTTGGTGAGCCACTCAAGAGATAAGTAGCTTCTAATCACAAAACGATGTCTTTGAATTTATGATCATAATCCTTCATATGGTTGAGTATGAAGAGTTTATCAACATCTTTTAGTGAGATGAAATGGTGTATTATATTAAATGCTATTATTTCAAATAAGATCACTACACGCATGAAGTAGTGATGAGTAATACCTAAGGAAACCAAACACTTGAGTGAGAAAAACACTGGTTTTGTTTCGGGACATTTTGGTGAGGCTGTCCTTGGAGTCATTGCATACACTGCCAAAATCTTCTTGTTCATCATACTGGAAGTCCTTTTGATAGTATTGCAAAACCTTTCCTCCAAAACATCACTTTTTTTCTCCAAAATATTACCTTTCCTCCAAAACATCACCTAACGCTATGCTTAGCCTTTGGAAAATAAGCTGAAACCATTATGAAGATGTCTAATGAACCTGGAAAAAATTTCTTTGGTGAAATAGTAAAGCCCAGACATGTTTGTATTAATGTATTCTCCCTTTCTGCATAAATCATTGCCCTCAGAAGTCTAGCTCTGAAAATCAGCAGCCATCTCCATAGAACAACTCTAGTCCTGCCAGGCTGTGTGGCTAGCTAAGCAATCCTCTGCTTTTATGTGGGCGCCAGAAATAAAGGAAAAGCTAATAGCCTTCCAATGGTTTACATAGGAAAAAGCCCCAAGTTTTCCAGAAATTAGCCTTTTTAAATGGTAGATAATTTTTCAGAGTTCTTTCAGTTTTAAGTGCAACTTAAGTATTAACCACAACTTCTCCATTTTTCTTAAAGTGTTAACTGGGTCACCTTAGCCAGACAGTTTGGGTGTGTAGGACATCACTATTGCTGATGCTTAAAGTAACCTCATAAAGTCAGTCATAGTGAACTCAAGGGGGTTAGGATTATGCTGTATTTTGGGGACATGGCACAGAAATGGCTTTGGCTGCTAACATGGATAATATATCTATCTTTCTACTGTCTGGCTTCTTATGAGGTCTACAGAACCCAACATTTAGGCATTTAAGGTCTTTAGACTATGCATGGGAGGATGTAGAGTATTAGAACAGAACCCAAGCCACCCCAGAAAGCTAAGCAGAGGAGGTACAATAACAGACACATGTGCAGGCAGTGTAATGTGTGATGTTTGGAGTCTGGCAGTTCAAAATTCTGGGCAAAAGGAAATATTTTCAACTCTTCCACTTATTCAGGGCTGTGGACAGATACCTCCATCCACCTTGCTAAGGTAGGGAGACACCTATTTTCATTCAAAACCTGACTTTTGCAATCACAATGCAATATCAGGAGGAGGCAGGGATGATTTTAACTCTTCTTTCACAGTCCAGCCTTGTGGTTCATGCTCAAGTGAGTAGAAGGCAGCGGGGTTTGGTCCCCTCCATCGCCTGAGAAAGAGTTAGCCAGTGGTGCCCCTGTGTTATCGAGCTAAACAGAGATACCACTGGGGTAATGGTGAAGGGAGGAGAGATACTGGAGGGGAGCACACTCTTTCCTTTCTGTTCCACCTAATCTGCTCCACAGAAAATAAGAGTCATAGGGTCAGAAAGCACAGGGCCTGCAAATAGACTGTAGCTCATTCTTCAAAGAGAGTTCCTAATATGATGTGCCGCAGATGGTAAAATGCATTAGTAATCCTGAAAGCAGTTGTCAGACTCCAGTTTTGACCTGCTGCGTGCTCCTGCAACTATGACACAGAGTCATGCTCCATCTTTGCAGTGAATTTGAATATTCTTAGCAAAAGACTAAATATGGGTATTCTTTTACATATCAAGGCCCCTTTACAAAGCTCTGGGTAGTACAACCTTAGTTAAATGAAAAGTGCCCTCGGCTGTTAGCCTTTTCAGAAAGTTTTGCAGATCACCTGAGGTATTTTAAGTGGGAATTATGTAGTCTGAATATTTCATATTACTAATTATCTCCCACAAATCCTTACCGTGTCCTCAGATAGTTAGGTCTGTTGTAATTGCTCCACAGCAATTTACAGAAGGTGAGAGAGTGAGTTCACCTTGTTTCAAAATCCTTTCCCATCACAAATTACTCTCTCATTCTAATAGCAATTTAGACTATTGATGGATAAGTTTTCTTCCTTAACAGTTTGAAATAACCCAGTCATTACAGGTCAGGAGCTTATGCTGAATGCAACTGTGCATATATAATGATACAACTTATGGATTCAAAACTAACAAATAAAGAGTACAACAGTGCCTTACAAATTTTGTCAAAATTTGTCCCCCTGATATGTACTTAATTTTAGATTTTGGTGACAGAGACTCAACCAATTTAAACCCATTCTTGCATCTGCTCAGGATTTACAGAGCACGGAATTCACAGTAAATGACCGCATTTCTCCTATCTCATCAGTGGCTTTAGTGTACAAACATCAGTGCTGTTTATAAGGAGTATACAGAAGACATGGCCCTTGCAATTGGATTCTAATTTGTGGGCTGCTTGACAGTCTTCTTTTCCTATAATGTATTCATCACAAGATATATTGGTTATGCAATAAAGTATTTTTTAATTGCCAGCTTTAGAAATATTTAAGTACCCAATTATTTTTATCTAAAAGACTATTATGGAAAAAAAGGAAAAGTTAAAAATGGATAGGGCCATGGCTAGACAAGGATTATGAGTTGCACAGCAAGAGCACTGAGCCTTTGATGAAGTGTATAAATAATTAGTAACACACTTTAAGACATCTTTCTCTTGGTTCATAGTACCTGTGCTCATTTAATTCCAGCTGAAAATATTCCTGTTCATTCACATTGAAGGACAGATAAATTGGTGACCAAGTCAATGAGAAAAATGATTCATGTTGAAGCACCAAAGCCAAATATTTTCTACACATACACAGATCAGACACTCATTCAGAGATTAGGCACCAGTAGAAATTTATCCTGCCATAGCAAAAGATCACAGGGAACATGAGATAGAGTTGCATGTGGCAGTTTAGTGCCCATAAATGTAGGCA
Source organism: Scolopax mira (assembly GCA_004320125.1). Lineage (NCBI taxonomy): Eukaryota > Metazoa > Chordata > Aves > Charadriiformes > Scolopacidae > Scolopax > Scolopax mira. Next base: position 137,388 of record BJBW01005734.1, read on the forward strand.
TGTGGATACGTGTTCTGAATCTGTGAATGATATTTAGCTATATGGACAGGAGATTAATAAAAACAAGTAACACTCCATAAATAGGCTGCCCCATTTTTGCTTTTTTCAAAATTCCATGAATACCCAAGTATCTTTTTTTGTTTGTTTTCCACAAACATTGATGGGATGATTGGTCGGCACAAATGGATATGAGCTTCAAAATCTATCGGTGTCTTCACTGAACTTCACCAAACTGTATCTTGGAAATCTTCATGATTTTCACATTTGAATAAGTATTTTGGCACCTAAAGATGAGGGTACCTCATGTAAGTTCAACATGACTAAAGATATATATCTTACTTCCATTATGTTCTCAAATAGCTTTGAAATTCTAGTCTTGGTGTTCATGTACTTCTTCTTACAAGGAGGAACAGAAAAAGATCTCAGGAGATACAACCAGACAGCTGGTTACCCATCTCAAACAGTAAATACTAAGGTCATTGGAGAACCATTCCACATCAGTCCATTGGTTTATGGAATTCCCCAAAATATTAAACCATTACAAGATCCTTAGTAATATTTTATGATTTTTTTTTGGAAAATGTGTAAATACAACAAAGCATGGAGTTTGAAGCAGCTGGAAGTGCTAAGACTTCTTGGTAAGAAGGCTCAGACAACAGGTTTTTGAAGATATGCACACCAAATTAACTATCAACCATGTAGTTGAGTTTATGAAGCCTCTCACTTTTCCACACCAAGGGGGAAAAAATAATCCCTGAAACAACTATTATTTCCCTTTGAAATGTATGTAGAGAGGAGAAATGCTGTACCACCATTAGAATTGAGATATAATGTTTTTCATAAGCATCTGCTTCTGTGAGAACAATTGTGATGTTTCTTTTCCTTTTCCTTTTATGACCGAAAACTGGTGAAAAAGACATATAATGGGAACTGAATAAAGAAATTAAGAAAGGAAGTTAATTTTTAGGAAAAATTTCCTCAAATCTAACAATAATTATAAACCTAGAACTTTTCTGATAATAAATACAAAAATACTATTTATTTTTTCAGTTATTTATGTTTCATATTTCAATATTTTTTTTTATTGTTGCCAAATTGATATTTTGGTATTGACATTTTTTGGTATTTTAGTATCATTTTATTTTTTTCCCTCCACTTCATTAGTTTTCTTTTTTTGTTTCATCTGCAGAAAAAAAAAAAAAAAGAAATTGTGGGAAAAATATGGCAAAAAATACCCCAAACCATGTATAATTGTTACTTCAATTTCTAGAAGTAATACTAATGAATCCTCATCATTTTAATTTTGAGGTGAAAGAACATATATAATTTAAAAAATTATTTTAATTAAGGCTGTCAACTGTCTTTCAGCTTGGTTTACTTTTATAAATGAGGAAGACTTGACATATTCAGCAGCTGATGTAGATTACACTGGGGCTCAAGTTGTAGGACCAAACTGTATCCCTTTACCACTGGCTGAAGCCCAGGCCAATGTCCAAAGTGGTGCTTGGTCCTTGAAGGTAGTGTGATACGTGATGTGACTCCATCTCTTCCTTTGAGGGAGCAGAAACTCTTTGGCAAAGCTATCAAAGCATTTTGGTTTGTCAAGCCTGGCACTGCTGGCTTTTCTATCCCACCACATGCCTGTGGCCAAGTGCCCAGAGCATCCGTTGCACAGTCACCTTGCACACGGGAGCCCAAAAGCGTGACGACACTCAGCCTGCTCACCACGACTGCCAGCCATGCAGAGGGACAAGGAGTCAATGCAACCATGACTGGTGCCACCGTCAGAGAGAGGTGACACCCCATTGACCCATGCGCTCAGAGGAGCTCAGCACTGGATGTAGTCCATAGTTGCTGATTTGGCCTTTCCTCATGTGCTTGCCAAGAAATCCACACACTAAATCTGTGTTGGTCAAGGCAACAGGTACAACTGGACATTTTTCTATGGTCCACACGAAACTTTCCAGGCTGAGAGGTGATAATATTGACCACAGGGTGACAGAACATCCACCAAACTCAAGAGAGAAGCAGAAGTTCACACCAGACTCACTGTCTGCCATCTCCTCAATGGGAGAAATGAGATTGTAACGTCTTCCTGGCTGCATCTCCTCACACACCGCTGCTACTCTTTCCTCCATCATATGGCATTCTGTCATATCGATTTGCAGTGACATATCTGTCTTGGGTTTTTTTTTCAGAAAATGCTCCACAACTATTTAAACAGTTATATTTTATGGAAACTATATGCTTCTACATTTGTTTCCATTTGAACATTAACATACTTATCAGTGCTCTACATCTGAGGTCTCCAGAGGTTTTGGCTCTACCTAATTAAGAAGCACTCATGAGACGTATGTAGCAGTCCTGAGTCTAGCCAGGCAAATTAATTTGTTTCGGTAGTTGGGCCTTTGTGGCTCAGAGCTGGGTGATAACTTCCAAAAAGTATCATTGTAACATATGAGCTCTTTAGTGGCTCCAAATTTTCCTGTGATTTACAAATCGCTAGAACTCAGTCTGCAAAACTAAGTGTAGGATAATGGTATGAGACAATGTACAAAGAAGCTATGGATTCTGAGTGTTGATCCAAAATTCCTGCCTCACTGAATATTTCAGTGTATGAGCTTGTTGTTTGACCTGAGCTAGACTTTGTCCAGTTCAGGGGCGGTAGAGTAGCTTTGGCGATTCTTACTCAGATGGGAGAGTCTGGAGGCAACATAATCAATGAAAGATGGAGAATTGATTGAGTTGAGGCAGTGGAGTTTTGGTGAGGGAAGATTAAGAAAGAATCTGATGGGTGCTACAGCCCTTTAAAATTCACAAACTTTGAGACATCCGGGGAGAGAGGAAGGTGACAGGATGTCTTTACGTTAAATGTAAGACTGATTGAATGTGAAGCTGACTGAAAGTTTGAAAAAAGACATTGTGCCAAGTAGACAGGTCTAAGAATTACTGTGAGACACCATCCACTGACCAAGAATAATCAATTATAATAAAAATCATAGTTTTAAGACTTTCTGAGTTTATAACCACCACAGGAGATCTTGGTTAGAGAAAGCTGCAGAGTCCAGAAAGCTCTCTAAGAGGAAGCAGGACTCTAAATCAGATGTGGACAGGTTTGTTTCTCAGAATGGTGATTCAAAGGGAGCTTCTGGCTGTGCAATAGTAGGTTAAAGTGGAGCTGGCTTGCTCCAGAATGTCACTCGGAGAAACATACATCAAATGTTAACGTCTAATTCAAAATCTTATTCCTGTTCCTTCTTGACCCAAGAAAATGTTCTGTTCTGAATTGTTCATTTGAGGCTGTTTTTTAACAGTGAGCTTTGGGAGATACTTTCATCAAATGATAGATTTTGAATTTAACTAAAATAAGGACATATTTTTATATGTTCACCTAAAAGACAACCCTTAATGTATTCTAGTGCCCCGAACACATTGTTAAGTTGAACTCACAGAAGATTTGAATTTTAAAGGGAAAAATGCTATGTATCCTGATTATTCATGAACCATTAAGGTCAGACACAGCTTTACCATACGTAGAGTTTAGAAAACCTCAAGTACGATTCTATGATTCTATGATTCTGTGAAAATATATAAGGCTGTTGGGATTCAATAGATCCCAAGGGTACCAGATAAGGTCACAGCTGTTAAACAAGTATAGTGCCTTTTTAAATTTCTTATATTTTTCTAAATTGTCATTTGGGGGAATTTAATAGTGGAAATCAAGCACAGCGGACTTTCCTTGCTGTTACAAACACTATTGCCTGTATAGCCGCAGAAATAGAGAGAGGATATGGGTTAAAGAAATTTAGTTACTTTATATTGTGTACTCATTCAGAGCTTTTTAAAGTATTTGAAGGGAAAAATGAAAAATTTTGCTTAACAAAACCCATTGAGATGAGTTTTACCAATCATGCGCACTAAGGCTATTTGCTACTTCTGGCAATTGTAAAAAGACAACTCCTGAAAGACAAGGCATGGAAAAATTCCTATTAAAACTCACCTTTAAACAAGGATGACTGCCTGGATCATATATGGCAAAAGAAGATTTTTTTCTTGGATTTCATTTTTTGCATTTTACTTTTATAGGAAGGGATCTGCTTATTTATATTTTATGTGAAAGCTGTGTTATCCCTATGCAAGAAAAAAATACAATTCACTTTGAAATTTAATTTTATCACTTTTAGGTTTTGTTTCTTTTTTCTTTGGAAATATATTTTTATCACACATGATAATACATAAGTGGCATAAAACTCCCCCTTGTTTTTTATTTACAATATTTACAATATTCCATAAATATTTCAGATACTTTATGAGTGTTTAGTATTGAATGGATTGATTAGCTAGCTAGCTGGATATATAATTAAGATCTCAAAGTCCATTCCTAAGCTTGAGTATAACAGCCAATGAGGAGTGACATGGCTGCTTTGGGATGAGCAAAGCTTTTGAACGTTACCATTCAACCCACAGAGGAGTCTCACTTTCTTCACAAAACTGTATTCTTGTCCATAATTTTAAGGGCCTTTGTAGACTGTGTAAGCAGCAGGACCTTTTGTTCAGCAGCAGTGATTTTTCCAGTTAAATGTACAATTCACCAAATGGAAGGACAGACACCTTGGAGACATCATTATTCTTCACCTCTCTGTCATAAACTACAGAGGATCTGGCTGTTTCAGTTGCAGTCCTTTTATCTTCAGTCAGATTTCTACAATTTTTTTCAAATAGGTCCACAACATATTCATCACACCATGAGCAAGAATTTCAGCCCTGGCATCACCAGTTACATAAGTTCTGAGTCGGGTAAACTAATTTACCCTGATTTCAGTCATGTGAAGCAGTTGGTAGAAAGGTCACTCTCATTAGTGGTGAGATATGCTGCTGCCCTGGTGGCCAACTGGCTTTGCACCCTTTTAGTTATTGATCTGGGAACATACAGACGTTTGGAAATGGCTGCAGGGCAAAGCTCAGCTCTCTTCTTGAAGGTCTCCTAGGTAAGCTACCAAAGGTTTCCTTCTATACTCTGGATCTCTGATATGGGTAATTAAGGTTAGGCAGGTGAAATAACTAAAAGCAAAACATTCAGAATACTAACTCCTCTTGGAAAAAAGCTTTCAGGAAAACAATTTTTCTTGGCATAGCAGAAACCTGTCAGGTCAAAGTGGCTCAACATTTAGTTTTCAGAAAGCAAAATCTTTCTGCAATCAAAGCTGATGAAAATGTTTGATATCTGTCCATCTTGTGTACTCCCTGTTCCTGACCTTCAGTGGCTGACTCAGAGTCAATGTGTGATTGGGACCATAATCCCAATGAAACTGCAGAGACAGCCACCACCATTTCTTCTAGAGAGGTCATCCTAGTCCCTGGGATCTTGCCAGTGAAAGTGATTCAAGTAAATCAAAAAGTCAAATCGGGAACATCTTCAGCATCCAGATAAAAATGAGTTCATCACAGACACAAACTGAAAAACATTATCAACTGTCAAAACACAGGTGCACACTAGTCATGTAGGTTTGTTTTTTAAAGCAGCATAAATATGCATTTCAGTAATGGGTCTGTGTTGCGAGGTTATCTAAAACACATGGTCACTATAGAGTGTGAGAGACAGAAAGCAGGTGATAATGTTTTTTGGGGAATGCTTAGGTAATGTTTGAGTTAGTTTTCTCAGGTCAACTGGTCAGGTGTCCTGAATGACACATCCCAGTATGGACACTCAGATTCAACTTCTTTCTCCTATTAGGCTGAAGAAAGATGACTGATGCTCCTCCAAAGGAAGGAAAGGAAAAAAGACAGTCTCTCGGGAAATTCTATCCTCCCTGTGTAGGTCTCTTGCAAGCTATCTATTCCCTACTCCTGTTGACTGTTAGCGTTCCTGTTGACTGCAGTAAAATGCAGAAAGGAGAAATGAGATTCAGTGAAGTTTCCCTCACGGGGAGCATGTGAGTCTATGTACAACAAAGAGCAACAGACAGCCACCCTCCTGCCTTGGAGGTTTCCATGGCCAGCCTACAGCAGGCAGGTTTGTTTTAAGGCAGTCTTGGAAAGAAATGTTCTGCTCTCAGTCCAGATTCTCAGGTTAGGCTCCTGCGTGACAAAATGCATTGTCAAATGATCTATGCCCATTATACACTCTGCTGGCAAGAGCCATTTAAAATTAAAATAAAATAATATGGCAAGTGTCCCAACCTTCAAAATATTCTATTGCTTTCAATTCCACTCTAATTTGGGTAAAAGCACTGTCAGCAGGAAGCCAGGTACACATACAAGAAGTAGAAGCAACTGCAGTGTGAGGATTAACCTATGACTGCCTGCTTGCTCTCACAGGATGCCGGGCCGAACTCACCACCTTATCAGATTTATTCCTTTTCCTTTGCTGACAGAGGAATAAGTGTTTGCTAGTTATCTTGGGAACTATACAGGACCAAACTGAAGGCCAAACAGAAAGAAGGCATTGAAAATGAAGTTTTAAAAACACTTTGAAAAAAATTACTTGTGTTTATTCTTCTATCAATACTTTAAATGCTTTTTATCTATCTAAAAATTCTTTATTATTTCTTTATCCTTTTTTTTTTCTGTCCCTTACTCCTTCCTTTTCTAACCTTTTATTTTATAATTGTGATAGGCCAGCTTGTGGTGGGATAGTTCAAAATGAATAAGCCAATTTTTCTTCTTCAAGTTTCCCTTTCATTTATTAGGGAGACAGACAGTGACTGGCACAGGAGCTTTCCAAAATAGGTGCCTTGAGCTGATTAGCACCTTATTCTGCTGTCATACGGTATTGCGGTTGCATGATATAAAGCAGAATTTCCACTCATTCATTGCTGGTCTGAGTTTGACAAAAAGGTAATTTTTTCTACAGGGAACCTTTAAGATCTATTAAAGTTTGTTCCACTGAGAACTGACAATTGCTTTTTAAGGTATTTCTTAAAGGATATATTCTTTTTAATGAGAAACCAATGTCAGAGTTCTGTGAATGAAAGAATGAGCTCTCCAAAATGACTGATGGTACTGTCTTACTGCTCTTGATTAATTAGTGCTTTGGTTCTGAAACTTTGGGCCACAGACCATCTGTGTCCTGCAGAGGGCTTGCTACGGGATTCTTTAGAGAGGAGACAGATCCCATGATGATGGTTTCTCTGCTTGATTCCTACTGTTAAATCATCTTAAAAGCAGTTAAAAATTCATGAAACATTTTTCTAATCGGACTTCTTCTAGGAAAGCAATTCTAAGTGGGAAAATTATTTTTGTTTCTGCAGTTGTTAATCTTTTTAATATACCTAAATAATAATTAATAACTTATTTATAAAGCCCCGTTGGCATGACTGAGGTGCTTGGGGTACTATCCAGCATCATCAAACCAGAATCAAAAGAAAATGAGCAAAAGTTCACCCTCATTAGAGTTGAGCCAACACAAGAAATATTGCAGACAAGACAACAGGATTTGTTTCCCTAATCATGTAGTCTCGACATTTATATTTTTACAATGATGCCAGGGTTTGAAATACATTACCACAAGCCTCAAATCATGTCCAAATGACATTGAAGTCCCTTTGTTCTTTCATAAACTTATTTTCATTTCACATAGACTCATATGATATCCTATCTTAGACATTAAGCATAAACCACCAAACCTATAAGGTATTCTGCACTGTTGAGGCTTTGCATGGTGCCCCATACAGCCTTCCCCAGACAAATAGGAAGAAAATCAAAAGTTCCAGGAGCCGTGCGGTGAATGTTCCAACTCTGACCCAATATGTACTGGGGGAAGTCATAAAGGAAGGAACTGGGTCTTCTCTACCCTTTTGCAAATGAGGGCTGTGGAGCAAAGTTCCCTACTTCCTTCATCAGGGGAAAATGAAATTGGTATAAAGTCTATTTTTACAGATAGCTGCAACCATATGAATTTAATACCACCTGTTCCAAACCTAGGCAAAAAGACCTAGAAATTAACACAAAGCCATGTGTATATTTAATCACTGGATTGCACTTACAGGAGGAATTTTTAAAGTTCCATCTGACTCATAATGCAGGTAAACATCCGTTACTTTTTTTCTGCAGTATCACCAGGTACCAGTTCCACAATATAAACTTTTAAATATGTAAGCTGGTTGTGCAAAACAAGTGAATTTGTGCTTCCTCTCCGTCAGGCACCAGCAAAACTGTCACTCTTTCCAAATAGGTTAAATAGGTTATGGGAGATAAATGCAGCAGCTAAAAATAATGGAAAATATATAGTGAATGTTAGGCTGTCATTAGCAGAAGCTGTTTCTGATAAGGCTCAGCTCTTAAACTATTGAAAAAGGGAAAACAGATTAAAGCTGTTGCTTTGATGCCTTAATACAGTATCTATTTAATTTGAGATTACATAGTTCATGAGGCATAAATCCCCAAATATTTTTGTAAAACCCTTTAACAGCCTTCAAAAATATCACAGTGTAATTTGTAGAATTCACTCTCACGAGTCTGGTTTTAGAATCACACCAAGGCATAGATGACTTGAGAGAGCAAAGAGCTGAGCCCGGGTTTGGATTTGTGTCTCAAGGCACAACACTTGCTCTAAGCAATAGGTTTCAAGGAAGCTCAGCTGGAACGGAGGACAAGTATTGATGGTGGAAGTTCAAAGGCATGGGTGGGAGCAGCAAGGATGGATGGGCACATGCTCCACTAACACGCAGTGAGACTGATGAGGGGACGTGTGCTCCTGTCCCTATGTACATAGAAAACGTCTATCCCAATATATCATCTGACTAATTAAACAGTGCTTGACACAGAGGAGCCCACATCAGATTCGACTTAAATAGAGAGGCAAGACCCAATCTCCATTAAAATCCTGTGAGAAGGCATTGCAGAAGAATTTTGGATTTTGTTCCATAGCCATCACCGTTACAATGCAGATATCACATTTACTCCCAGCTACATAAATGCCAGGAGACACAGACCCAAGGCAGCAGAGCACTGTGTTCCTAATCTACCTCCCGGAATTTCATTTTTGCTTCCAAAAAAAAGTGATGTTGAGCATTTCACAACATTCATCCTTTTGAAAAAAAAAATGACACCAATATAAGCCTTGCAAAAACACCTTGTTCCCTTTGCTTTGTGGCTGGCATTGCTGAGGTGTAGCCTGACCTCTGATGCCTGGAAATGCTGTGGTTCTGGCCTATATCTGAGAACATTTAGCTGTACAGGAGAAAAATAAGAAGAATTCTTTTGAATTTTTTATTAATTTATATAACTACTTCCCAAAACCAGGGAAAGAAAATGTAACATCAGCAGAATTCATATGCAAGAAAGTAAAAAACAACCAGGTAGAAAAAGTTAGTCAATGGAAGCCTAAAACTTATGGTCAAATATTATTATTATTGCATATGATTTTCTCCAGAAATAATAACAAAAAAAATAAATTAAAAAGCGCAGCTCTTTACTTTGTTGTAATTTATGACAATGCCAACATGCCATGAAACATTACAATCTCAATAGCTAATCACCTTTTTTTTTTCCCCTGGTTGTTTTTTACCTTTCAGAACCCCTTGTCTGAGTAAAAAATTGTTTGTCATTAACCTCTGACAGCTTTGAAAATTGTCTCTGGACTAACACACAACAAAGCAATTTGCTGCATCCAATCATCTAGCATGAGTACAAATCTCGGAAGTCAAAATCTGTAGTTTACATAGAGTAAATTTAAACAAAGATCTAGGGGATCTACACATTGTACTGGACAATCTTCAACTCTTTCTTGTGTGAAATGAGTTTGTGCAATTCTGGTTCATTGCACAAGGCTATTCAGTTTTGTTAGGCCCTTGAATTAGTTTCTAAGTCAGCAAAGCAGTAAGAACACTAAGGAAAAAAAAAATAATAAACAAACCTAAAGCCTAACATTCTACCTCCTTGTTATGCAAGCTTTGCTGCTCACACACTTCGAGCTCAACACCTCCTCTGAAGGACAGAAATGGTATTGCTGAAAGTTAAGTACATGAAAAAGAAGAAACAAGGCTAATGATTGTTTTGCCCAGTGGAAAATTCTGCAAGTTGTGTTATTTCAGTTCCTATAAATATCCAAATAGGATTTTCATGCTGCATTGGAAAATTCCACAGCAGCAACTCACAATCTATTCTACAAGTAATTCATTCCCTCCCTTTCTTTTATGCCTGGTCATTTCTTGTGTACAAACATGATACATAGTTTACCAAAACACTTGCTAATTGTGTAAAAGCATCAAAAAGTTGTAAAACCTGCATCACAACAAATCTTGGGGCAATACTGAATTTTGCCCTGCTGATTCTTAGTGCTGCCTGTATATACATAAGTCACAAACAACCAACATGATGTACCAGACAAATGTAAAGCCATTTTTGTCTTTCCACTGCATTACTGAAATCAGTGGAGCATAAGGAAAAGTGAAAACAGAAAAAAGATTCCTCTTTATTTCCATAGTAGCATCAAGCTATAGCTGTATGTTTGTTTTTAAAACATGCAAGAAGTGTGGCTAGCTAGTTTGTTTATACATGCATTTGCATGTTTTTCTATGTTTAATACAATTTAGGAAAACCCAGAGAGACTACTATTTGGATGCCTTCCACTTAAAGCACTAAACAAAAAAGCCACTGGTCCCAACAAGGTATCAAAAAAAGATATAACCCGGGAGGTGGTCTCCCTGTGGGTTGTTCCATGGCACTTTCAGCTGCATCTTCACCTTCATTCATCCCCCTTCACACACATATCACCAAGCAGACACCTACCACCAATGAAGAGACAACAGCAGACACAGGGTTACATCTGAAACTCCTGCCTCCCACTCCCAACTAAATCACACTTCCATCCAGATGGAACACAAACCTTTTGGCCACCTTCTGAGGCCAGACATCAAACTAAGCAGAACAGATCTTTTTAAAACACAAGTTTTGTGGGGCATAATGATACCTGTCTTTCAGAGTGTAGGCCAGGGAGAGGACATTTGCTAAGGAAGAAGAGAATCAAAGTCTGCAGCTCCCCTTGTAGGATGAATCCATCCTATTCAATACCTGAGTATTGAATATCTCAGTTACCTTGTTGTTAAAAGTTTGCAAGTCTTTTCTAACTGATGCAGAATTGAAAGCTATTACTGCTTTAAAGAGGTGCCAGGCACTAGCCTGAATTCATTTGCCTTCAGTTAAAACGTCTTTTGTCCTAAAGTGGAATCCTATACAAAGGATTTATGAGATGTTGAGGATTAAAACTATTGAGGATTCAAACAAATCAGTGCTAAAATTGAACCCATTTTAAAAGGAGTTCTTACCTGTCCTACTTTCAGCATGCAGCAAATAATAAAATCAAGCATTTATGTGTTCCTGTTTCCCCACAGAGGATGACAGCCAAAATCTTTGGCCCCTCTGGTACAGCACAGGTTGTGCAGCCTCTGCTTGCCAGGCTTCAGGGGAACTTCTCAAGGTGACTGCCCTCCTCCGTACAGCTGGGATTTTCACAATCAGGCTCTTGGAATGAAAGCCAACATATTACTCTCAGTGCAATATATTAAAATGCTGATGCTGCAGAAAGAAATAAGGGTTCTGGATTCATAGACTCATTCAAAAGCAATATAAAATAAGTAGGGAAAATGACTATGTGGTATGGAAGCACAGTGGTGACCATACTGAGAAAAGAGAGAGAATGTTTCTTTGCACTGATTTAGAGGGAGGCTGCCAAGGCACATCCAGTAAATTACTATTGTTCAGAGCCATCTGAACAAGGATCTCTAAAAGCTGAGCTTGATATACAGGAGAAACACTCAACTGATTGTTACACAATAATAATTGACTGCAGAGGAATGGACTTCCTATGGAAGCTGGGGCTGTATTTTGAGTTAGGGAAAGCTTTTTACACTGTGCAGTGAAGCCTCAGACTTTACCCTATTGGGATTCATTTTTCCAGATGGCACAGAATGCTGCCTGTCCTCACAGCCTCTTCTGGGGGCAGGCAATGGACTGTGCTGCTGCAGAGATGCACAACTCCAAAGTTTCACAAGAAACACGACTAGGGGGAGGAGAAGCAGATTTTGCTCAAGAGACGAGTATGCAAGTAGCTAAAAATTAATCTGAAGAGGGATGTTGTGCCAGTGGAAGTAGCGATGAAGCATGTACAAAGTAGCTGAAACAATTGCATTTTTTTGCTTTGTAGTTAACTTGATGTTAAAATCAAACACAGCATTATTTTTAGCACTTAGAAAACCCAATCAAAGTGCTCCAGGCAGCTGCTATCTCATCTGTCTTGAGTAAACATTTGTTTTTGTCAGCTTAATCCTTAAAATGTAGAGCTTCTTTCTTTTCCTTTTTTCCTTTTCCTTTTCCTTTTTTCCTTTTCCTTTTCCTTTCCTTTCCTTTCCCTTTCCCTTTCCCTTTCCCTTTCCCTTTCCCTTTCCCTTTCCCTTTCCCTTTCCCTTTTCCTCTTCCTCCTTTCTGGAGCCTGCAGTTTTTAAGAGAAGAAGCTGCTCTTGAACCATTTCCCAATTTGAGGGCGTCTCTGAGATGCCCAAATGTATCTGTCTGAAAACTAAGCTGGATTTGCCTTCTGCAGAAAAACATTCCTCACAGGAGAAAAAAAGACAGGGAGAGGAAAAGGGAGGTCATGCACAAAGTTTTAATTTTGTTTGCCTCCTCCTCACACTGAGAGCTACTTGGTCCTAATAGCTACAGCCTTTTGAGGAGGCAATAATTTACTTGCTCCTTGATGCAAAGGTGAAAGAAGAGGAAACATAACTTATTTATATGTTGTTTACATTCAGTCTCTGCTCTTTACTGGCCTATTATTCTAAATAATATAAAATGATTCAGGTGATTTTGGAGCAGACCATAGAGGTTGTTGTGGATGGTGTCCCCATACCCAGCTTTCAGGGACACAGAGTCATCCAAGGCCCATTCTGGATGGTTACCACAATCAAACACTGCCTTCACTGAAAAAATCAAAGCATTTCCTTCATTGGAACTGATGAGGACTGCTTAGAAAAACATCTGCAAGGAATGGTGAGAAGAATGCAGGTGATAAAATGTGTGTCCTCCAGAAGGTCAGATATGCAGACCTTGTGATGGACTTCAGGGTAGATGACATTGTGGTATGCCACTAACTGGAGAACTCACGTACAGCTGGGCTTTTCCACCCATTTATTTGCATGAGGTGATGGAGTTCAGGACACAGGACATTTCCAATGTTTCTCACACCAATGAGTTAGAAGCCTTCTTGTGTCTCAATGTGGCATATCCTGAGAGCACCCAGCACATGGCTTCAAATAGAAGGGGGTTTTGGAACCACCGTTTTCCCTCCTTAAAAAAAAAAAAAAAAAAAAAAGAAGGAAAAATATATTTAAAAAAAGGTAGAAAGCATTCAAATGTTTGTGGCCTGGTTAAAATTTATGATCTGCCCTTCTATTTTCAGTATACGAGAGCCAACCAGCAGTATGTTGCTGGAACAACATGTCCACAAAGAACTCGTTGACCTCGTCAGTAAACAACAAGTTCATTAAGGTGCTTCCTTTTCTGGGACAGTACAATGTGCTGCTGACTCATATGGGCTGCACCATTATGGCACAGTCTAACCCTAAATTATTAAGAACGATCCAGAATCTGCCACTCTGGCTTCTCCTGATTAACATCTCACTCTTAAGAAATTTTGTTTAGTTTTAGTGGAGCTGCATCTGCAAACTAATATTCTGTATAAGGATGAGAGAATTGTGCCTGGTAACTCTAACCATGGTTCCAATAGAATCAGATAGTAATTATAACAAACAGCAGAAGGAACAAAAATAAACTTGATCTGGGTTCAGACTGGGCTAGGAAAAAAGGAAAAGAAAGAAAGAAATCACAATTCTTGCTTGTATAAATAGCACCTGTTTTGACAAATTTTGTATGCCTATATTTTCTGAATTAGCATGCTTCCAAAGTACCACTTTTCACAGAACATAGATGACAGCATTGACAAAAAAATAATACAGGCTGTTACTATATATGTTTATAATCTTTAAGCTTTGCAAGCAAAGAATTGTCAAATTCATCCAGTAATTCTCAACCTAAGCAAACTTTCTCGGTCTTAGCTCTGGGAGTTAACTCCTTCAGCCATAGTAGAAGATACAAATTTTTGCTTATCAAGGCTCAAATAGTTTTACTCCAGAACCTGATACTGGGTCCAATACTGTAAGATAGAATCATAGAATCATAGAATTGTCTAGGTTGGAAGGTACCTTAAAGATCATCTAGTCCAACCATCGACCTAACCCTGACAAAAATAGCTAAACCATATTCCTAAGGACTATGTCAACCTGTCTTTTGAACGCCTCCAGGGATGGTGCCTCAACCACTTCCCTGGGCAGCCCATTCCAATGCCTGGAAACCCTCTCCATGAAGAAATGTTTTCTAATATCCAATCTAAACCTCCCCTGGTGCAACTTAAGGCCATTGTCCTATCTCCTGTGACTTGGGGATCTTCGTTAATGACCTTGTCAGTTGTACAGAGTGCACCCACAACAAGTTTACAGATAATACAAAACAGGAGAGTATGGCTGATATGCCGGAGAGTTGTGCTGCCATCCAGAGGGACCTCTACAGTCTGGTAAAACGGTCTACCAGAAACCTCATGAAATTCAACAATGGGGAGTGCAAGTCCTGCACCCAGGGAGGCACAACCCCAGGCACCAGTACGGGCTGGGGACTGACCAGTTGGAAAGCAGTTTTGTAGAAAAGGACCTGAAGGTTCTGGTGGACACCAAGTTGAGCAGTAATTGAAAAGGTGGCAAATGGTACCCTGAGCTGCATGAGGCGGAGAATTGACAGCAGGTTGAGGGAGGTGATCCTGCTCCTCTGCTCAGCCCTGGTGAGGCTATACCTGAAGTTCTGGGTCCAGATCTGGGCTCAAGAGTTAAAGAGACATAAACATACTGCAGGGAGCCTAATGAAGGACCACAAAAATGAATAAGGGACTGCAGCATCTGTCATACAAGGAGAGTCTGAGAGAGCTGGGACTGTGCAGCCTGGAGAAGAGAAGGCTCAGGGGGATATTATCAGCAAGTCTAATTACCTGATGGGAGGAAATGAAGAAGTGTGACAGATTCTTCTCAGGAGTGCCCAGTGGCAGGACAAGAGACAATGAACACAAATTGAAATATAGGAAATTCCATTTAAACATGGAAAAACCTTTTTACTGTGGGGATGTTTAAACACTGTCACGGGTTGCCCAGAGAGGCTGTGGAGTCTTCGTCCTTGGAGATATTCAAAACGTGGTCCTGAGCAACTAGTTATAGCTGATCCTGCTTGCAAAGAAGGGTTGCACTAGGCAATTTCTACAGGTATCTTCCAAACTCAACTCTTCTGTGATTCTGTGGTACATTTTAAACTACATCTGCAATACTGCAGCAGTGTTTTTTTCATCTGATTTGTATTTGCATTTCCAAACATGTCTACAAATAACAGACATATTTATTGCTCACAGTATTCAAGTTTATAATGCTCTAGCGCTCCTTAGGATATCGGTAACTCATAACTACATTTAAGCATTAAGACCCTTTGGCTTTAATGACCCAGAATCAGTGTGTCACTATTTGTGCAGGACAGCACTGAAAGGCTCATACTTGGAAATGCCTTGGAAGAGTGAGATAAACAAGCCCTTTCTTTAGTAAGACCATCACAGCAACTCACAAACCAAAGTGATGTGGCTGAGGGGTTTTTGACAGGGATTTTCAAAGAGGTTCACAAGACAGACATCACCCTTAGTGTGCCACTTTTTTACAAGGCCCTAAGTAAACAAGACTATAAAACCCTTAGCAATCCTCATAGCTATCTTGATCATGTTCTCTTGAAAATGAGCAGAGAATTGTGCCTGGCAAATATTGAGCCATGAGGCGTGGGAAATGGGGAACACAAGCCCATTTGTGTCACCTAACTAATTTCCCAAGCATCTAAAATAATTTGAAAGTGTAGTCATGGCCTAGTAAGAAAAGTGAACAAACTGAGAAGAACATATATATGCAAAATATTTCTAAAATTAGGACAAGACATATATAAGCAAAATTTGCAAATACTCTTTGTGAAGTTCCTTACAACTCATTCAAAGTTTTTCTCATGCTTTCAAGTCAAGACAAGAGTATTACAGTTTAGTATCCTATTGAACCAAACCAGATGGGATTCACCCATTACTACAATTTCAACTACCTAAATGACATTTGGCTCTTCTCTCTAATCCCTCTTTCTCTGACATTAATGCAAGAGTCATTGTAAGAGGTAAGCTTGTTATGGAGAACTCAATAGTAATAAAAAAAATACAAAAATTGCTGTTCTTGTATTCCTCTTGTTGTTGAAGAAGAAAATTATATTGTAAATTAAATCTGATTTTATGACATTTTGCATGCATATAGATCTTCATATGAACTCAGGGGAGCATACTTTATTTGAGCTCTGTAGTCCTTATACTTTTTAATTAATTTTTCTTTGTAATTCAGAATAAGTTTCTAATGGATTCATGGAACAATATGGGGTCATTTGGGGGTGATTTTAATACCTGCAATTCCCATGGTTATTAATCAAAGACTTTTTAGCCTTTTAGATAAATTATCTGCCTTCTGTTTAGAAGACTGAGATTAAGCATGTGAGAGAAATTTTCCCTACTGACACAATGAAAAAAAGTCAAGAAAAAACAAAATACAGCATTTTGGATATATCACAAAACTGCAGAATATGGTGTAGATTTTCAATTTTCTTTCATCTATCTTCATGAAAATAATTTGTTATGAAAATAGCAATGATTCTCAAAAGGACTGTTTCTCATTTACTGACTATAAATCTCAAAAGCTGTCAGAACCAGCAAAACTTTTTCTAATTTGTGATTTACAGTTTCCCAGTGACAGTTTTAAAAAAATCATCCAGCTTTCTAAACACCTAAGAAAGGGAGAAAAGAATGTTCATTTACTTGGGAAAGTAAATTTGCATACTATCCCCTTAGATAGGGGTGGTTTCATTTTCATCTGCTGAATCCTGAATCATACAAACAGAGGCAGTTTCTGTGCAATTGATTAAATTCCTCTTGAATTCATTGTGTTCAATAATTTGAAAAATGCTGGTAGATTCTCCGTTAACTAAAGAAGCAAAAATGTTTGGTTTTTTCATATGTTTTCACTTGATCTAGAACTGCATAACTCTAGGGCAATGTCCTCAAGGCACAGCAAGGACAAAAGAACATACAGTTGAAGTGATACATTCACTGTGTTTCTATATATGTAAAAATGCGTCAGAATATCAACTCTCACAGTTCTGTTCATCTTTCAACAATGGTTACTCCTATATCAATATGTTCTATGAATTCTATAGTCATAATCATAGAATTCTATGATTCTATGAATTAACAAAACAAAGCATTTTAAAGAGCTTTGTACTTGACTCCAGCTTTTCAGATGGAACCATCCTCAAAGTGTGTGGAAATTCAGTGCTTATCTGTAGCTCGCTTCTAGCCCTCTGTCAAAAAGACATCAGTCACATTTTACGAAAGTATTTCAGGTATTTATAACAGCTCTACCATTCTAATGTCTAAGTATTTCACAATTTTCCTTCACCTTCTGAGGAAGGGCTCCATTTATCAGTTAGCTAACCTTAGACCCAGATGCCTGTGGAGGACAGTGTGAGGATCTGTTCAGGTTGCTCGGGGTGTCTGAAGCAGTTTAGCTACGTTAGTGCATTGGCTCAGCTGGGTGGATTAACGTGGTCCTACAAGGCATCCAGTTGGCTCACCAGCCTTAATCCCCTGGACTGCTTCTTCAGCCTTTTTAACTTAATGAAAAAAGGCCAAGTTGGTTATTCAAAGTCATGCAGAAGTCTGTCACAGGACCTGGACTTTGCTTTCTTAAATCTGAATCTTCATCCTCTCTTTTTTCCTAGCCACCAACCACATATAAGTTGGAAAGTAGCAAGGCGAGGGAAAGACAAAGCAGCTAGTCAGCAAAAATTACCAGGAAGAAATATTCCTATAAAGAAAAGAGACCTAAGTGAGTAAACAAACCATACGTCCTCCTAATATGGCGCCAAAACAGAACTCAGAAACATTTTTCACTTTCATCCCTCAGGAGCTCTTTTCTGGAAAGGTAATTAGAAAGAAAAAACCTTCATGAAAGCTGCAGAGAAAGTCAGGGAATAAGGTCCTGAAGTGAACAAAACAATCAGTCCTTGAAGACAGCCCTACACAGTGACGTACAATGTTCTCCATAGCAAACATTTATGTCTTTTTGAGAGCATTGCACACTCCTGTATAAGGCTGCATTTAATAGCCTGCAAAACATCTTCAGGAAACATCTTCTGCCAACCAAATAGAAAAAAAAGCATAAGTACAGCTTTGTTCCGTGTAATGTAGAATATGTAGCACTCATACTTTTGCATCTTCATGGAAAGCAACAGTGTCAAAATACATATTATATATACATGTACGTATATATACTGTAAAGAGGAAGAAGACATACAAACTTCAAGAATGTGCATCTATCGGCAGGTTTTATTAAGGTGCAAGAGCATTATTTGTATTAAATACTCAGGCTTGGCATTTTGAAGAACTGTCTCATTCATATGGACCTAGTGCAAACCATACTCCTGCCTTTATTTGCCATGATCTTTTAATGAATTTATGGGTAACTTTGTGACATTAAAACATGGAAGGAGCATATTTGTCTAGTAACTGGAATGATAAAATGGTGATTAGGAACATCATCCAAATTTTCCATAATTCGTCCACTGGCTATCTTCAAGAGTATGAGGGGCCAAGTGGCTTCAGTCTCAAATCAGAAAGAGAAGCAGTGTGAGTCAGGCCAGATGGTGGCTGACCTTCAGGCAAGATAAAATGGATGGCGAAAGCTATTCTCAGGTGTTTTCCTTCCAGACACTGCTCCAGAAACTGACAGTCCTGGTAATGGAAGAAGTTTTACTTTTAATATCTTTGCTTCTTATAATGCACATACTTTTAAAATTTCTTTTAAGATACAGAAGTTGGATGACAATGGGAAAAGCAATGAAATTTACTTTCTTGAATCACAGTACTGCACAGTCTGAGTGATAATTCTATAAAGCTATAAGAGCATCATCTTTTCTGAAATCACACATTGCTAATACTTACTATTGCTCTTCAGAGCTGACCATTGGAACAATACTCTAAAGAAAAAGGATTTATGTTGAAGCTGAAATGCATGCTTTCATTTTGAAACAACTTTGCAATTTGAAGGTTTTTCATTCTGTATTATATGAAATGTGTTACAATATGCAATTTTCAAAAGCTGAAACAGAACCGTGAGATAACCTGAAATTATCATTATTGCTTTCATTTTTCATTCAGAGAATTATATATCTACTGAATTTATTCTAGGTAAAATAAACCAGATTTCTAAATTTCAAAATCCTGTGTAAAATGGACTTGTCACTTTTTGTCAATACAAATTTGGTGTCTGATTTGAGGTTTGAATCAAAGACTTTTGAAAACAGTGGAAGCTGTTTAACTCGACATACTCCAGATTAAACCCGCAAAGGCTAAATTTGCAGGCTGTGAGATAAAGTTACATGAAGGAGATGCCTTTCTGTAGTTGTATATCTTGACTATGTTTTTCTCTTATCATGGCCTATTCACCTAACAGATAAACCTGAAGGAAACATCATCAATAAATCACAGATGAATCATGAAAATAAAAAAAATAACCACTTCTTTGGTTATTTTCACAAAAAAAAAAAGGAAAAATAACTTTTTTCTATATTCTTCCCATGAATCCACTAGAAGCATTAACTGAATATGTTAACTCTGAATGTGGTAAGAAAGTCTATATTTTTCTGCATTTTATCTTACTTTTCAGCAGTACCTCTAGTGTTACCAAGATATATTATTAATCCTGAGACAGAGTGTAATTATGGCAAGTTGTATCCTTTTGAGTGGGTCAAATAACCTTTAGACCACATTTTTAAAGTATCAACGATGCCTAAGTATCCTACAATGTATGCTGCTGACTGGGAAATTAAATTTATATTTAATTATGCAATGCTGTGTGGAATTGAGAATATATTACACAAAGTAGCTTTGCTGTTAGATACTTTCTGCTCGCATTAATGTACACCACGGTAATGTAGTTAACTTTGTGTTATATGGAAATTAAGGGGTCCGACGTTGGGGCTGTTATATATTTAGAAGCTCACAACTAGGTAGTTTGCTTTCCTGGGTATGCAACACCTCTCATTCAGACAGACTATATCAGTTTGCGAAAAATCACACTTACCCTGCAGAATTTGATATTTGGTAATGAAAGCCAAGCCCATCACCAGAGCTGAAAATACTAGTATCCTGTAGTCCCAAAAAATGTGTTCACTTGACTTTGTAGGAACCCCATTAAGTGGCATCAGATGAGAATTTGGCTTTGTGTTCATTCTCCCTTGGGAATGTCATGCGTTTGCTACATGAAACTCATAAATCACTTTGATGTTATCTGGACCTGTATTATCATAGGAATGCTATAGGCTGGTAAAATCTGCTTCTAAATTGTGTAGAATCCACTTAATGCATCTGGGCATTGAGTCTGATATTAAGGCTGCACCCCATTCTGTCCTGAAAGATACATTATGTACAGCATAAATGCATGTGAGGCCAGAAGCAGGCCATTACCAATACTTCTATTACTCTTTTAATATATCCATACACAGCTATACTGACAACGCATCCTCTTTCTGTTTAAAAATATAAACAAAGCCAGGTAGCGCTTACCTGTGTTTTCACCCTTCAATATTTGCAGATTATATTGACTTGAGAAGATGAGTAAATAATGAGAAATACTGCAGTCCAGTATAAGAGGGCCAAGAACATTTATGTGTCTAGTCTAGCAGATTGCAAATACGGTTCATTGATGATAAGTGTGAAATTATGAGTTTTAAACAAAAAATAGAAGGGAGGAAATACTTTATAAATGCTTAGGAACTGGGCCATCTCGAGCACAGAAAAGATTTGGAAATTAATAAAAGATAATCTTTGTATCCCTGAACCTAGTGTTGAGACGCAACAATGAGTTCAATAAGGATATGGAGATGTATTATCAGGTAAATATATTACAAAACAAGTCTTGACTTGTAACTGCATAAAGCATTAATCCAGATGCTGAGGGCATGGCATCAGACTGTCCACAGTGTTTTTGGAAAGAAGGCAAAGAATTTGAATTCTGGGCATCCCATAATAAGCACACACACTAGAGTGCAAAATTGGGTTGCAACAAGATGGAAAATAAATGATCAGAGAACAGAGAATAAACTAATTGCACTGAGAAGGAGAAAAAATAAGAATTCTTAATCACACCATTAGGTAACAAGAAGGTTGAAAACAAAAGCCTTGGTAAGGAAATTCACTTCAGGAATTATTTTTCTTTTAAAAACCCACTGAAGCGTGAAGTGCTGCTGAACTTAAGTGGCTACATGATTTTCTAAACAAAGGAGACATAGGGAGCTACATGGGAAGAGAAAAAGTCAGGAGAGGAAAACAAAAGGATGGAAAAGAAGGAATAACAGTAATAATATTTTAACACTTAAAGGCACCAGCAGAAACTGGGCAGAGGTGAATCAGAGAATGAGCATATGCAGAACAAGACAGACTTTTCAGTCAAAAACATACAATTTAAATCCTTCTACACATTTGAAAACTGATGGCTTTTTATACAAAGAGCATTTTGCCCCTAGCAGTCTCTGAAGGTTCCGAGCATCTTGGTGGGAATACCTCATGAGATCTGTGGCTCTGCCTGCACACGGAAAATATAAGTTGCAGTGCTGGTGCCTTAA
Organism: Scolopax mira; assembly: GCA_004320125.1. NCBI lineage: Eukaryota > Metazoa > Chordata > Aves > Charadriiformes > Scolopacidae > Scolopax > Scolopax mira. Next base: position 159,168 of record BJBW01005734.1, read on the forward strand.
TGTGTATTTCAGATCCCAAGTTCTGATTGTTGGTTTTGCAAGAGCTTGTCTTGACACAGATCTCATCCAAAAGCCACGAAAGACAATAGAAGTCCTTCAAAGTGCTTTGTAAGCAGGGCTGCTACCCTTCGGGTCCAGCAGCTAAGCCTTTGCAAATAATTATTGTCTCTCTGGCCAATAGGCAATTGCACTGAAATATAGTTAATCCTCTTATATATTTCAGATGTATTTTTTTCAAACTCTGTGGTTTCCAACGCATTCTGAATTATTGAATGAGAGTAACAAGTTATTGTTACACAGAATCTTTCTCAATCCTTTAAAATATTTCTCCCCTTTTGGTTATACTTTTTTACTCTTTTTTTTTTATAATTGTTTTGTTCTTAGCAGGGTTGTTTTTTAGTATAACCACAAATCACAGAAGATATTAGTCAGATAATAGATCTCGTTTCGAACTCATGCTTTTCTAACTCTGATCTACAATAATGACAATTATCTTTGTGCTTAATTTTTGCTGTACTCATTATCACTTAGTGATTTGTTAGACTTTCTTCCTTTAGGCAAAACCTAAAAACTCAGTAAGACTTCCCAACACTACACAGCTAGTGTAACTTAATGCCTAATGTAACATAACTGGAATAAGGCTAATTTCCTTCTTAGCAGGCACTCACTCTCTTTTTTTTTTTTTTAGAATTTCTTTCCTTTTTAAATTTTATTTCTAACATAGAAAAAACAAACCTGCAACAGCTTATTTTACAGTATGTATCCTAAAGTCATATTTCAAACACTTCTAAGACAACTAAAATATGTTTATTTAGTGTATGTAGCAGGGTTTGTTAGAGTCATTCCACTTTTTCTTCTGTTGATTCCATCTCTGTTTATTCAGACTTATTCAGACTTAAGAAAAACAACAGTGCTTAGTTTTCACAGAGTATAGAGATTTAAATGAGCGCCCCCCCCCTCCTCCCCCCACTGATCTCTTGACTAGTTTCAGTGACTAAACTACTTTCAGTGACTAAACTAGTTTCAGAGATAAACAAGAGATAAGGCAATGGAATTGACAGGCCAGCAGCTGTACTTCTGCACTCCTTCAGGCTTGGCCCTGAAGATGTGTACCCATCCCTGTCAAAGAGACCTTATAGCAGCCTTTCAGTATCTGAAGGGAACCTACAGGAAAGCTGGAGAGGGACTCTTGGTCAGGAAGTTTACCAACAGGATGGGTAATGGCTTTAAATTGACACAAGGGAGATTTAGACTAGATACTAGAAAGAAATTCTTTACTGTACCCCATCCCTGGAGGGGTTCAAGGCCAGGCTGGATGGGGCTTTGGGCAACCTGGTCTGGTGGGAGGTGTCCCGGCCCATGGCAGGGGGGTTGGAACTCAAAGATATTTAAGTTCCCTTCCAACTCTAACCATTCTGTGATTCTATAATTCTATGAATTATAAAGGCCAAAAATATATGTATGTTAAAATGTGTCATGAAAGTATCAAGCTATTTTATTTGAGTTAGTAAGTAGCCATTGCTGGTAAGAAATTTCATTTATTACCTGAGCCAAAGATAGACTATCATTCAATATTTCATTCCTAAACTCGAGGTATACAAAATGCCTCCTCCCTCCCAAAAAATATACTTTGTAGAACAGTTTTTTGATTGTGGAATAGTGGTATGAAAGAGCACACCACATGAAAAAAATGTCTCTATTTCTCTGGGATGAAACAAGTCAAATAGAAAGGATCTACAATGGATTGTATCATTTGCCTGATGTGTCCTTATCTTCTCAAGAAGAGAATTCATGAGTGAAAGCAGCTTGTATTGGAAGTCAGTATCATTGTCAGTTCATGGATACAACTTCAGCAGAATTTCCTTGTGGTGTTGCTGTAAATAGCTTGCGTTGATTGGGCTTGTTGTGTTTTGAATTTTCTATTGTCTAAGCTAATTAAGGGTGGAAGCATAGCACAATGTGATGCATCTGAACTACTGATTTAACTGGAGTTTTATTCTTCTTCTTTAGCCACAGAGCTAGAGTCTGGTTTTCGTTTCAGATGGAGGGATCCTGCAAGGAGTACTTACCCCATGGCAAGCTGTAGCTCCAGCTCTGGGGTTGAAGGAGGAGACATGCCTTCAGACTTTTAGATACAGAGCTCACCTCGGACCACAAATGCTCTGTTGGATCGTGGCCAAAAGGTTTAAGCTGCAGGTTTAAGCTGCTTTGTGCAAAGTGAGCCAGGAAATTGCAGAGCATTAAACTTCACAACTGAGAGATCAAAACATATCCTAAAAGATAAATAGTTTTTTTATTCATGCTATACTGCAGCTTTCCAGTGTGAAGTATTGACATTTTGTAAAAGATATGGATTTGTTCAGACATGAAAGCAAGCTGAGGAGTACTTTTGTACCAAGTAAGAGCACAGGAATTTTTGCATCGACTTGGATGGGTGCAGGTTGAAGATATAAATGAGTTGCTTCAGCTTAGAGAGGAACTTCTGTCAATGATAGAAATAAATTTATGAACTCAAACCCATGTTTAAAACCAGACCCTAATAACGGAAAACAAACATAAAACCCCCACTTTATGGCATAAATTGTAAAGCCAAGGGTGATAATTAGAATAAGAAGTCACATGAATATTCTTCTTTGTTTAGTAAACAACACTTTTAAATTTTGTCTTTACTACACAAGACATTGATACATCAGTTTGGACTATGAAATACCTCTATATCAACAGATGTAGAGTTTTAGAATTTTTTGGTCTTAGTGACCAGTTATTTCTGTTAGCAGTGAGAGTGAGTTATAATCTCACATCTTGCATCCTTGCCATCCACATCAGGGAAGACATGGACCTGTTGGAGCAGGTCCAGAGGAAGGTCACAAAAATGATCAGAGGGATGGAGCACCTCTGCTACCTGAAAGGCTGAGAGAGGGTGTTCAGCCTACAGAAGAGAAGACTCCAAGGACACCTTATTGCAGCCTTTCAATACTTAAAGGGGGCTTATAAAACAGATGAAGACAGACTTTTTAGCCAGGCCTGTTGCAACAGGACAAGAGGTAATGAATTTAAACAATAGAGAGTAGATTTAGATTAGATAGAAGGAAGAATTTTTTTACAATGTGAGGTTGGTTAAACACTGGAACTGGTTGCCCAGAGAGGTGGTAGATGTCCCATCCCTGGAAACACTCAAAGTCAGGTTGGATGGGTGTATGAGCAGCCTGATCTAGTTGAAGATGTCCCTGCTCATTGGGGTTGGACTAGATGACCTTTAAAAGGTCCCTTCCAGCCCAAACTATTCTGTGATTCTATGTTTCTTTGATCTTTGTTTTAATTTTTTCTCATAAAAATACTTAGTTCACATTTGGGCTCTTACAACTTTTTCATAGTCAAAGATGAAACAAATTATGAAGGCAATTATTTCCTTTCTGGAATCCTTTTTTTTTGGAGAAAGAATATACAGAAAGGCCTGTTTTCTGAGATATGGTAGGAATCAGAAAAGAAGATGCTTTTTGTATGACAAATCTTTACAAATTCTTTTCCAGACACTCTTTCTCTCTTTAGTTTTCACTTTTCTATCTTTCTCATTGTCTCCATCACCCCTAGGATAGTAATGTTGGAATACTAAAACAAACTTAACATGAAAATTCAATTCACAGGAGGTGTATTTATACATGAATAAAGATTAATCAGCTGTAAAGCAAAACAATTCTTCTGTTTGATTTCATCAGTTAAGATGCAGGCATAGCCTTGAAAAATGCATTAAAAATGATATATCATCTATTGTATCAAAATCTGATTGATACAGAATATATGTAAAGTGAAAGCATTTTGTTGGTGCTACAAATTCTTCATGAACCACATGCTGGTTTTTTCTTTGCTACATGTGGTCATGAATAAAAATGAATCTAAAAACCAAACTCTTATTGAGTTTGCAATTGCATTATCTTTATGTAGAATGGTCACATTTTCACTAACTTAACAATTTCAACTAAGTTTGTTTGTGAGTAGAATTTCAGCTTGATCATGGACTTGTATTGTTGCAGAAATAACTAATCAAAATGAAATCCATCTCACACATTCCAAAATAAGTTGTCTCTTCAGAAAAATAAATAAATAAATAAATAAATTTTTAAGCCTATTTGTGCCACTGGAAAAGGTTGAGAAAAATTTCAATGATTTTGCTTGCTGTTTAGCAAGAACACAATATTTCCATAGTTAATGTGAAAAAAGACCTCTGCATTAAACCCAGAATAAATAACCTAGCTGAATTTAAAAGGTTATGCAGCAAGAGTTATTTCAGTGTAATAGTTTTATGCTGATCTCTCAGTACTCAGAGATTTAGTACTTTCTAACAGAATTGGCATAACAATCAGTGGAGTGAATGATGTCATTTCCCAAAAGGGCAATTCAGATTCTCTTTTCCCAGATAGATATTCTATGCTGCAACTTTGTTCTTTATTAAACAGAGATATGTAAACCTCAAGAAGAGACTAATTTCAAACTTTCAGATGGAGCTAATACTTGAATTTCATAATTCTAAGGTTAAATCTTCTCTATCAGTTTGGTCTGGTTGAACAGAGAATGTAAGAAGAGCAATCTAAAAACCTAAAAAATATCCTGCCTACTCCATTATTGTGTTTTTGGCTTTATTCAGATCTTCCTCTTCCCTTTCATTTCAATTCCTCTTCCTGTTCATTAATGTCCATTCTTGTTTTCAGACAGATTCCTGGACCTTGGAGCTCTTCTTTGGTTGAAATTATATGGGAGAGTAGCTTTGAAGAATTGTCTCAGAAAATGTCATAATATCATCCCTCTCTGTATCTATGTTTACATTGATGACAAGAATGAGATTTAAGACATGAACATTACTTGGTGACTTATCTTAGTTAAAATCCAAGAACAGTGAAGATAGAACAGATAGAAAAACAAATGTTGTTGTCCTGTATGTTGAATTAAATATTAAATGTGAAAGCATATGGTATATGTGGCCAGACTAGGAATTCAAAGTATATAACTATCTTTTGAAGGGCCTCAGAATATTTCTGACAAGATCTATGGATAGATGTTGGGTTCCACAGTAACTTTGTATGATCAGTAGCTGCAGATTGAAAACCTGCACTGAAAGGAGTTGAACAATTAAAAAGCTTCATTGTTACCATAGTGCTTGTAATTGGTTTAATTTCATCAATTTCTTTGGTGCTAATTTGATTTGCTTTAGCTTATCCTCCTTGGCCTGGATCAATTCCACTTAACACTAGTCTTTGCATTCTAAGATACGCTTCCAAGAGCAGTAAGACGAATCATCCTTTGAAGATAACTACTTTTCTCCTTTAACTATTGAGATAGTCAAGACAACTCACTTATACTAGGTGAAACTCCATTTGTTGCTGTTAAAGGACCATTGCCCAGCTTTGAAATGCCATCATCCCATTCAAGCTGGTGAGGGGTCTGGAGAACAAGTCCTATGAGG